>PVLA01012479.1:0-44137 GCA_004027455.1 Hydrochoerus hydrochaeris | reverse complement strand
CTTTCCGGAGTAAGGTGAAATCTCAATGCTGTTTTAATTTGCATTTCTCAAATGACCAGTGATGGTGAACATTTCTTCATGTATCTATTTGCCATTTGTATATCTTTCTCTGAGAACTGTGTGTTCATCTCAGATGCCCATTTTTGGAGAGGGTCTTTGAATTTGGGGGGCTTGATGTTTTTCAATTCTTTATATATTCTGGACACAAGTCCTTTGTCTGAGGGGATGCTGGTTAAAATTCTTTCCCACTCTGTTGGTTTTCTTTTTACTCTGCTGGTGATTTCCTTTGAAGTGCAGAAACTTTTCAATAATGTGAGGTCCCATTTGTTGATTCTTTGAAGTGTTTCCCGTGCAGTTTGCATTTTGTTCATGAATTCTCTGCCTACCCTTATGTCTCCAAGACTTCTACCTACCTTGTCTTCCAGTAGATTTAGTGTTTCTGTTTTAATATTGAAGTCTTTGGTCCATTTAGACTATGGTTTTGTGCATGGTGATAGGCTTGGATCTAGTTTCAGTCTTCGGCATGTGGAGAGCCAATTTTTCCAACACCATTTATTAAAGAGGCTATCCTTCTTCCAGTGGACATATTTAGCTCCTTTGTCAAATGTCAGGTGGCTGAGTGTCTTTGTAGTTGTGCTTGCATCTTCTAATCTATTCCATTGATCCTCAGGTCTATTTCTTTGCCAGTACCAAGCTGATTTTATCACTGTGGCTTTATAGTACTGTTTCAAGTCAGGAATTGAGATGCCTCCTGCCTTGTCTTTGTTGCCCAGAATTGCCTTTGCTATTCTAGGTTTCTTCTGTTTCCAAATGAATTTTAGTAGTGTGTTCTCTAGATCTGTGAGGTATGTCAATGGTATTTTGATTGGGATTGTGTTAAATCTGTATAACAGTTTTGGGAGTATGGCCATTTTCACAATGTTGGTTCTTCCTAACCAAGAGCAAGGGACATACTTCCATTTTTTAATATCCTCTTCAATCTCCTTTTTCAGTGTAGTATAATTTTCAGCTATAGGTCTTTTACATTTTTAGTTAGGTTGATTCCTAAGTATTTCATTTTTTTACATGTTATTGTAAAGGGCGATATTTCCATAATTTCTCACTCAGTGAGTTTTTTGTTTCTGTACAGGAATGCTATTAATTTTTTAGCATTGACTTTGTATCCAGCTACACTGCTTATTTATTACCTCTAGGAGTCTTTTAATGGAGTTTTTTGGGTTTTCTATATAGAGTATCATATCATCTGCAAATAGTGATAATGTAACTTCTTCTTTTCCTATCTTTATTCCTTTTATTTCTATCCCTTGTCTGATTGCCCTGGCTAGTGTTTTTAGAACTATATTGAAAAAGAGTGGTGACAGTGGAATCCTTGTCTTGTTCTTGATTTTAAAGTGAAAGCTTTCAGTTTTTGTCCATTTAGTATAATGTTGGCTGTTGGTTTGTTATAGATGGCTTTTATAACATTGAGGTAGACACCATGTATTCTGAGTTTCTGAAAGGTTTTTAACATTAACATGTGTTGGACTTTGTTGAAAGCTTTTTCTGCATCTATTGAGATGACCATGTGGTTTTTGTTTTTGTTTTTGGCTCTGTTGATGTGGTGTATTACATTTATTGATTTGTGTATGTTAATCATCCTTGCATTCCTGGAATGAACCTTGTTCATGATGTATAATCTTCTGATTATTTGCTGCATTCTATTTGCCAATATTTTGTTGAGAATCTTTGCATCAATGTTCATTAGTGGGATTGGCCTATAGTTCTCCTTTTTGGTTGGATCTTTCTCTGGTTTTGGTATTAGAGTAATACTTGCTTCCAGGAATGATTTAGGGAATATTACTCTCTTCTCAATTTCACTGAAGAGTTTGAAGAGTATTGGCATCAAATTTTCTCTAAATTTCTTGTAGAATTCAGCTGTGAATCCATCAGGACCTGGGCTTTTCTTTGTTGGTAAGTTTTTAATTACGCTTTCAATTTCAATAGCTGATATTGGGTTATTCAAAATTGCTATATCTTCTTGGTTGAGCTTTGGTATTCATATGTTTCTAGAAATCTGTCCATTTCCTCTATGTGTTCCACTCTATGTGAGTAGAGATTTTTCAAAGTAGCTATTCATGATCTTTTGAATTTCCATGGTATCTGTAGTAATTTCCCCCTTTTTAGTTCTTATTGCATGAATTTGGGTTTTTTCCTTTCTTTCTCTTGATAAGGTTAGCTAGGGGTTTGTCAGTTTTGTTTATTCTCTCAAAAAACAGCTTTTTGATTCATTAATTCTTTGTATTTTTTTTTTTAGTTTCAATTGCATTGATTTCTGCTCTAATCTTTACAATTTCCTCTCTTCTATGAGCTTTGGGTTTAGCTTGCTCTTCTTTTTCTAGAAGCTTGAGATGGAACATTAGGTTGTTTATTTGTGCTTGTTCTGTTTTCTTGATATGACAATTTATTGCTATATATTTCCCTCTTAAGACCACTTTCATTACATCCCATAGATTACAGTATGTTGTTTCTGTGTTTTAATTGAATTGTAGGTATTGCTTTATTTCTTCTTGAATTTCATCTGTAGCCCACTGGTTGTTCAAAAGGCTATTATTTAATTTCCATGTATTTACGCAGGTTTTGCAAATTCTTTTGCCATTAATTTTCAATTTCAGTGCACTATGGTCAGATATTATGCATGGGATGATTTCAATAACTTTGCATTTACTTAAGAGTGTTTTATGGGATAATATATGGTCTATTTTAGAGAATGTCCCATGTGCTGCTGAGAAGAATATGTATTCTGATGTGGTTGGGTGGAACACTGTAAACATCTACTAAGACCAATTGTTCATGGGTATGATTCAGTTGTGTTATTTCTTTGCTGACTTTTTGTCTAGTTGATCTATTTCTTTGTGACAATGGGCTTTAAGATCCCCTGTTATAATTGTGTTCTTGTGTATTTGATTTTTCATGTCCATTAGTATCTGTCTTACATAGTTGGGTGTTCCTGTATTTGGTGCATATGTTTTTATAATTTTTAGTTCTTCCTCTTGAATTTTTCCCACTAATGAGTATGTGGTGACCTTCTTTATCTCTTTTAATCATTTTAGGTTTGAAGTTCATGTTGTCTGAAATTAGAGTAGTTACGTCTGCTTTTTTCTGGGTTACTGTTGCATGGAATACTGCTTTCCATCCTTTGACTTTCAATCTATAAGTTTCCTTTTGGGTGAGATGTGTTTCTTGTATACAGCATATTGTGGGATCATGTTTCTTGATCCATTCTGTCAGTCTATTTCTTTCTATAGGTGAATTGAGGCCATTTATATTTATGGATATCACTGATATGTACTGGCTTGATTTTACCATGTTATGTTCCAGTTTGCTTTCTGCTTTTCCCCTTATTTAATTGCTTATCCTACCTGGTGGTTTCTTTCTGTTGTTGTTTTGGGGGTTGTGGTCATTTTTATCTTTGTCTAGTATGTCTTTCAGTACTCTTTCTAAGGTTGGTTTGATGGACATGAATTTCTTCAGTTGTTCTTTGTCATGGAAGTATCTTGTTTCTCCATTAAATTTGAATGAAAGTTTTGCTGGGTACATCAGTCTGGGCTGAAAGTAGTTTTTTTTTTTTTTTTTTTCAGGGCTTGAAATACCTCACTCCAAGTTCTTCTTGACTTGAGAGTTTGTGCTGAAAAGTCTGCTGTGATTCTAATGAGCTTTCCTTGGTAGGTGAGTTGTGTCTTTTGTCTAACAGCTTTTAGTATTCTCTTTTTATGCTGCATGTCTCAGACCTTAATTATTATGTGTCTGGGTGTGGATTTATGTTGATTGTGACTGTTTGGCATTCTATATGCCTCAGTTATCTGCATATCAGATTCTTTCCCCATATTTGGGAAATTTTCTTCTATTACTTCTGTGAATATTTTACATATGTCATTTGCATTGACTCCTGCCTCTTCACTGATGCCTATCAATCTTATATTTTTTTCTCTTGGCATCATCTTGAATCTGATGGATTGTCACTTCATGCTACTTTGTTATTTTTAAAAGTTCTATCCTTTCATGATTACTAATTGCAATCCTGTCCTCAAGGTCCAAAATCCTATCCTCAGCTTCATTTAACCAGTTTTGCAAGCTTTGAATAGAATTTTTTGTTTCTTGGATGTCTCTTTGAGTTTTTTTCATGAATTCTGCTTGTTTTCTATATTGTTCATTCAAGGTTTCAATCAGTTTCTCATGCTTCTGTACTTTTTTCTCAATATCTTCTTTAGCTGCACTCAGTAACTCCTTTAATAAGGTTATTTCTATCTTTACATGGGAGAGTAATTTTAATTTGATTTCCTCTATAGCCAGATGGAGTTGTTTTTTTATTTCACTCACTATCTTTTCAGAGATTCCTGGTGTGTTACTTTTGGGGCCGTCTATTTCAATATCTCCTGCACTTGCTTCTGGTGGACTAGATGTTTGAGATTGCATTTTGCTTTTCGTTTTGCCATTTTCACTCTGCCTGATGTTTTATTGTGCAGGAGGGGGTCCCCACATTCTTTTCAGACTCACCAAGGTCTTACAGTTAGTTGGAGGAGGCTTTATTACTAGCCCTACTTACCCACTGTACACCTCTATTTTAGGGGAATACTCCCCACACTGGCATAGTTAATCCACTGTAGTCCAAGTTTCGTTGCCTGGGATCTAAGTTCCAATTTTTTTCTGTGTGCTGGGATTCTGCCAGAGTGCACAGTCAGGGCTTGAGGCTGGGATCTGGGTCCTGCTCACTGCATGGCATTCACTGGGCATGGCCCAGTTGGGCTGCCATCCCTGTGTGCAGCCTGCGGTGGTCTGGGACACAGTGTGTGGACTTACCACCTGGGGGCAGGCTCAAAGTCCCTTTCCATGAGCTGGGATTCTGCCAGAGTGTGCAGTCATGGCCCAAAGCTGGAATCTGGGTCCCGCTGGCTGCTTGGTGGTTTCTAGGTGTGGCCCAGTTGGGCCCCCATCCCTGTGTGTGGCCCGGGGTGGTCTGGGATGCAGCGTGTGGTCTTACCACCTGGAAGAAGGCTCAAAGTCCCTCTCCATGCTCTGGGATTCAGAGCACAGGGTCAGGGCCCTGATTTTTTACAAAATTCTTTATAAGTTCTAGAGAGAAGTCCTTTGTCTGACAGTTGACTAAGATTTTTTTTCCCAGTTTGTGGGTTTTCTTTTCACTATGCTGGAGATTTCTTTCAACATGCAAAAACTCTTTAATGTGCTCCCAGTTATTGACTCTGGGAAGCATTTCCCATGTGTTTTGATTTTTGTTCATGAATTCTCTACCTACCCCCATGTCTTCAAGATTTCTACCTATTTTGTATTCCCACAGATTTAGTGTTTCTTTCTTAATATTTAGATCTTTGATCCATTTGTCTTCCAACAGATGTAGTGTTTCTGTCTTAATATTTAGATCTTAGATCCATTTAGATTTTAGTTTAGTACATGGTGATAGGCATGGGACTAGTTTTTGTTTTCAGCATATGTATAGCCAATTTTTTCAGCACCATTTATTAAAAAGACTATCTTTCTTCCAGTGAACATGTTTGGCCCCTTTATTAAAGATAAGGTGGCTGAGTGTGTTTGTAGTTGTAGTTGTATCTTCTCATCTATTCCATTGATCTTCAGGTCTGTTTTTATTCCAATACCATTTTGATTTTATTACAGTGGCTTTGTAGTATAACTTCAAGTCAGGGATTGTAATGCCTCCTGTCTTGCCTTTGTTGCTTAGAAGTGCCTTTGCTATTCTAGGTCTCTTCTGGTTCTAGATGAATTATAGGAGTGCTTTCTCTAGATTTGTGAGGTATGCTAGTGGTATTTTGATTGGAATTGAATTAAATATGTGTAACAATTTTGGGAGAATGGCCATTTTCACAATGTTTGTTCTTCCTATCCATGAACAAGGGATGTCTTTCCATTTTCTGAGGTCCTCTTCAATTTCTTTTTTCAGGGTATTATAATTTTCCCTGGATAGATCTTTTACTTCTTTTGTTAAATTGATTCCTAAGTATTTCATTTTTTGGATGCTATTGTGAAGTGTGTGGCTTCTCTTATTTCTCCCTCAGTGATTTTGTTGTTTGTTTATAGGAATGCTATTGATTTTTGAGTGTTGACTTTGTATCCAATTTACCTTACTGAATTTATTTATTATACCTAGGAGTCTTTCAATGGAGTTTTGGGGTCTCCTATGTAGAGTATCATGTCATCTGGAAATAATGATAATTTAACTCTTATTTTCCTTTTCTTACTCCTTTTATTTCTCTCTTTTGTCTAATTGCTCTGACTAGTATTTCCAGAACTATATTGAATAGGAGTGGTGATAAGGGACATACTTATCTCATTCCTGATTTTAGAGTAAAGGCGTTCAGTTTTTGGCCATTCAATATGATGCTGGCTGTTGGTATGTCATAATGTCTTTTATCATATTGAGGTAAAGACCATCTATTCCAATTCTCTGTAAGGTTCTTATCATGAATAAGTGTTGTACCTTATCAAAAGTTTTTTCCTGCATCTATAGAAATGATCATGTGATTCTTATTTTTGGCTCTATTGATATGGTGGATTATACTGATTTGCTTATGTTGAACCATCCCTGCATTCCAGGGATGAATGTCACTTGGTCATGGTGTATAATCTTCTTAATGATTTGATGCAATCTGTTTGCCAATATTTTATTGAGAATTTTTACATGTATGTTCACTAGGGAGATTGGCCTGTACTTCTCTTTTTTTGGTTGGGTCTTTCTCAGGTTTTGGTAATGCTTGCTTCCAAGAATGAGTTAGGGAGAATTGCTTCCCTCTCAATTTCACTGAAGGGTTTGAGGAATGTCAGAATTAAATCTTCTTTGAATTTCTTGTAAAATTCCCCAGTGAATCCATCTGGACCTGGGCTTTTCTTTGTTGGTAAGGATTTAATTACATTTTCAATTTTGTTAATTGAAATTGGGTATTCAGTAGTTTTACATCTTCTTGACCCAGGTTGGTAATTCATATGTTTCTAGGAATCGGTCCATTTCTTATGTGTTATCAAGCCTATGAGAGTAGAGATTTTCAAAATAAGAATTGATGATCTTCTGTATTTCCACAGGGTCTGTAGTGCTTTCACCCTTTTCATTCCATATTGCATGAATTTGAGTTGTTCTTTTGTTTTTTAACTAGGGTTGGCTAGGAGTTTATCAATTTTATTTATTCTTTCAAAGAACCAACTCTCTGATTCATTGATTTTTTTGTATTGTTTTCTTAGTCTCTATTGCATTGATTTCTGCTCAGATCTTTATAACTTCCTCCCTTCTTTTGGATATGGGCTTGACTTATTCTTTTTCTAGATGTTTGTGGTATAGCATCAGGTTGTTTATTTGTGTTTGTTCTGTTTTCCTGATGTGGGAATTAACCACAATAAATTTTCATCTGAGGACTGCTCTCATTGCATCTCACAAGTTCCAGTAAGTTGTATTTGTATTTTCATTTGCTTGTAGATATTGTTTAATTTCTTCTTTAATTTCCTTTGTGACCTACTGATTGCTCAGGTGTGTATTATTCAATTTCCATGGGTTTGTGGGATTTTTGCAGTTTATTTTGTCATTAATTTCTAGTTTCATTGTGCAATGGTCCAATAACATGTGTGGGATAATTTCAGTTCTTTTGCATTTACCTATACAGGTTCTGTGAGCTAGAATATGGTCTCTTTTAGAGAATGTCCCATGTGCTGCTGAGAAGAATGTATATTCTGATGTTGAGTGGTACACTCTGTATACATCCACCAAGTCCATTGGTTCACAAGTGTGATTCAGTTCTGTTATATTTTGTTGATTTTCTGTCTAATTCATCTGTTCCTTTGTGTCAAGGGTGTGTTAAGGTCCCCTGTTATAATGATGTTATTGCTTATTTGATTTTTCATTTCTGTTGATTTTTTTTGTATAGCTGGGTGCTTCTGAATTTGATGCATAGATATTTAAGATTATTATCTCTTCCTTTTGGAGTTTTCCCCTAACTAGTATGTACTGACCTTCTTTATCTCTTTGGATCATTCATGGTTTGAAGTTAACATTGTCTGCAAACAGAATAGCTACCCCTGCTTTTTTGGGGGGGTTCCTATTGCATAAAGTATTGTCTTCTATCCTTTGACTTTCAGTCTATGAGTTTCCTTTTGGGTTAGATGGATTTCTTGTGTACAGCATAGGGTTGGATGTTTTTTCTTGATTCATTCTGCCAGTCTGTTTCTTTTAATTGGTAAATTGAGCCCATTTACATTAATGGTTATAACTGATATATATTGGTTTATTTTTGACGTTATCTTTCTACTGTTCATTCTTACAGGGCTTTACCTTTCCAGTCTATTTAATTGTTTGCCTTGCTTAGTGGTTTTTTCCTATGTCTATCTAGAATGTCTTTCAGTATTCTTTGCAGTGTTGGTTTGATGGTCATGAACTTCTTCAGCTGTTCCTTGTCATGGAAGTATCTTATTTCTCCATCCATTTTGAAGGACCATTTTGCAGGGTACATCAATCTCGGTTGGAAGTCATTCTCCTTTATGATCTGAAATACTTCACTCCATGCTCTTCTTGACCTCATTGTTTTTGTTGAGAAGTCTGTTGTGATTCTGATAGGGTTTGCTTTATAGGTGATCTGTCTCTTCCCTCTAACAGCTTTTAATATTCTGTTTTTATCTTGGATTTCTGGGATGTTGATTATTATATGTCTGGGTGTAGTTTTATTTTGGTTATGACTATTTGGAGTTCTGTATGCTTCACTGATCAGTATGTCAGTTTCCATTCTCATGTTTGGGAAACTTTCAGCTTTTACTTCTGTAAATAGCCTCTGAATATCATTTGTGTTGTCACCTTTTTTGTTTATGCTTATCAGTCTTATGTTGTTGTTCTTTGTATCATCTTGCTACTGTTGAATTGTTATTTCCTGATTCCTTGTAATATTTAAAAGATCTTTCCTTTCCTGTTCACTAGCTGCAACCTTGTCTTCAAGGTCTGAAAGTCTATCTTCACTTTCATTAAGGTTGTTTTGCCTACTTTTGATGGAATTTTTGATTTCCTGTATATCTCTTTGAACCTGCTTCATGAATTCTTTTTTTCTTATATTGTTCATTGAAAGTTTCCATCTTTTTGCATTGTCCCTCTAATTTTTTAACTATGTCTTCTTTAGATGTGTTCAGCATTTCTTTCATTGCATTTATCATTTCTTCTTTTACCTGGGAGATTATTTCTGATCTCTTTTATAGCTTCTTGGAGTTGTTTCTTTACTTCAGTTGCTATCAGTTCAATATCAGGTGTATTACTTACATTTTCTTCTATGTCCATGTCTCTGAGGCTTGCTTGGGATGGGCTGGAGTTCTGAGATTACATTTTGCTCTTTCACTTTTTCATTTTCCTTATTTTTGGGCTCAGAGCAATGTTCCAAAGCTTCCTGGTGCACGGGAAATCACCTCAGGTATTTTCAGCTCACTAGGCTGGATGCAGGCAGCTATCTGGGCCCTGGGGTCGCTGGGTGTGGCCCAGTTAGGCCTGAAAGAACTTTGGTGTAGCCGCCAGTGATTTAGGAGTGTGGGTGGGATCTTACCTGCTCAGAGCAATGTTCCAAACTTCCCTTTGAGCTGGAAATCCTCTCTGTTGTTTTTTATCCTTCTCCAGTATGACTTTAGTTCCAAGCAAAATTTTTTGGTATGCAAAGGAATAGAAGGAAAATGCTAAAACAGCTTGTGAAGAAAGTCAATTTTCATGGTCCATCCCATAGTTATCTTTTCTCACCACTGCTGGATGGATGCTATGGTTGTGAACATTCATTCAGAGATGTACTGACAAAATTGACCAATTATAGTGATAAGTATACTTTGTAGTGCTCAAGAATTTTAAATACTCATTAAAATTTACAGGATGTTTGCACAGTGTTATAGGATCTAAGAAGTTGTTCTTCTATTTTAATCCTACAGTGTACTCTACTTTATTCCATGAAAAGAATGTAAGAGAAAATAATGACATGACTAATTTAAGACATTATGGCAGTTGGAGAATTATCTAGTTTACTTAAAAATCCTGTGAAACAGTCTTTATTATTCTGTCACACAGATTAAGGAAGTTTACTCTGGGAGAAACTCTTCTGCTGTATTCTACACTATACACTTGGAGGGGTCACTACCTACTAGGCATTCCAGCTTCTACATTAGTATCACATGACCTCACAACACTCAGCCAAGGATAGAAAGCTGCTGTGGAATCTTTTTCATTGGACGCTTCTTAGACTTGCTTTGAACACTGGCTTCCACTAGGAAACAGATCTTTAGGACACCCAGAACTGAAGGTAAATACGCCTCACGGTGACAGAGAAGGTAAACAGCAGAGAGATCAGAGAGTAGACAGCTTAGTAAGAGATCTGGGTCACAGGAATAGGCCTTCCAGAGAAAATACTAAAGGAAAGAAAACTCAAAGGTAATTAAGTGATAAACATCCAAAATAGAGTTCAAGCAAGCTCTCAGGCTGACCCAGTGCTGGAGTTATTTTATGGAACAAAAACAAAACACTGTAAGACATAGGGAAAATCAGGAGATCTAGAGGAAGTACCCAGTCAAAATAAGAGCAAATATTATCATCTGAGTCACTCTTCTGGTCAACCCATAAGGGAAGCATTGCTGAACCCCACTGAGTGGCACTAAGACCCCACTGAGTTTTATCTGACTCATTGACACTGGTGTACGTGTAGGTATGCCAAATGAGATAAACCTCACATCAATGAAGAGGTATAAAACTTTCAAAAATTTCCTATTGCTTTCATAAAATCTTAAACACTGTTAGGATGGATGCCTGGATTAGGATTAGGGTTAAATACTGGTGCCTGGAGTTGGACCAGTCTGAGAAACACTCATCTTTTAAGACTGTTGTTTGAATAAGGATGTTAGCAACAACTCTCACACTATGCTATAATTTTCTGACTTTATCCTATGCATGAATTTTCAATGGGCTGATATCATGTGTTATTTATGAAATTATACTCAACATCTTCCCTGGGGTGTCTTTGTTTTTTAATTTATTTAAGAATGGAGTGTGTATTTCTCTGCATATTATCAGAGGAAAGAGGATGTTATCTGAAGTACAAAGTCATACCAGGAGCAAATACCTTTTTTTTTTTTTTTATCTTGCCTCTTTTGAACACCAGCTTTTACTTTGGTTCTGGGAACATGATACTGATTGTCATGAATTTTACACACTGAGATGATGAGACCAGTTAGTAAAAACTAACAATACATAAGAAACACTCTCAGTGAGTTTGAAGATTCAGCCTCATGAGGCTCAGCTGGCCTTATACTTCATGGTAGCTGTTTAGAAATTTCTGTCACTGAATCTCAATGGTTGAGGTCAGGCCTTGCTTGTAAGTACTGTGATAACACAAGAGTGGACCCAATTTATGAGAGAAGTTGACAGATTAACACGTCACACAGACATGTTAGTGGTGTAGACTAAACTAGCTCCTGGACTGCAGGGACACACTGCATGACACAAAGAAGAGGCACACATTGTTATTTGAAGCCCTCTGCCTGCTGGAATTGTGCAGCAGACACCTGTGAATTGATACATGCAGGCCCGGGGAGAAAGCATCCAGATGTAAAGTGGATGCTGTTAGTGCCCATCCGAGGTCACTCCAATGTCTCTGGTTTCTCTGGTTGACTTTCAACTGCCAGATATGCCTACAGGTTAAACTTTTTCTACCAACTGTGAAAAGTGAGACTGCAGAAGCTCAGAGGAGCTATTCTCGACATCCTTGACAACTGGACATTTCAGGTGCTATATACCTACACTAGCTCCTATACTTCTTGGTTGGGGTGATTCAGAGGCAGATGTTTCATACCAATATCAGACTTCCACTGGAAGAATGAGCATCAGTTACCCAAAGTGGTCCATTATTGGCTACCTTCTATTTACTACTGCACCTCCTCACTTTCCTTCAGCATTTCCTGATCTTGCTGAACAAATTGAGATAGGATCTTTATCTTGTACATCTGAAACTAAACCAAAATGTGACTCAGATCTGCTTAGAAATTTCTAGAATGGGATTGTGAGTCTGTCCCTCTGGAGGAAAGGCTTTGTCCTTATCTATTCAAGTTAAAATCATGGTCTCGGGCAGTTACCACGATATAACAAGCATTCTTGCAAAATGTAACAGGAAACACTCTTAGCTATCATCTGTCCTGTGGAGCTGGCAATTTAATTCCTAGTTAAGAGACCTGACAAGTCACAAAGTGTCCAAATGAATCTTATTTCAGTTTCTACTTAATAATAAAGGTTTTATGAAATAATTCTAGTTGTAGCCTCATTATCTTTTCAGAGCACATGGAAATAAACTTTTAAAAATCTTTTCTATGTGCCCCTCACAGAGCTAACTGGTGGAAAAACTTAAATTTAGAAGAGGTGACACAGCAACTCAGATAATGCGACACCATGGTTAAAAATCCATTAGGAAATAGTGAGTCTACCTACACTTAGACAAATGGGGCGAAATCTAGTCCAGTGCTATCCACAGTTGTAAGGAGTCTCATTCCAGAGAATGACATTCACTTGGAAGTTGGTGGAAATATATAAAATTTATATGATTTAGTATGAGGAATTGTAAGAATTAGGTAACATTGTTTATGCCAGTAATAAAATAATTGAAAGAAGAAAGAAAAACAAAAGACAAATTAAAATGATAAACCAGCTCTTTCAAGAAGGGGTCACAAATTATAAATGGTCACATAAAAGCCAGAACAACACTGAATGGGGACAATATTCAAAGGTGGATTGGTTGGTGGAAATGGAACTAGAAAGTAAATTAGGACATGTGCAGACTACCAATGTCCTCAGCAGGATCTCTTCTGGGGACTTTGCTAGCTCATGTTACTCCTACCCAAAGTCCCTCAGTGAATGTCCATCTCCCTCAGAGTAAAGGTCCAAATTCCTCGAATGGGTCCCTGCGAGATCTTCTTCATCCTTTTCTAGCCTCATTTCCTGACTCTCCTTTTTGGTCACTTATCTTTAGATACACTGGGGCTGCTTTCTAGTCCTCACACCAGCCACAGAACTGGCGCCTGTGCTTTCCCCTGCCACTGGGGTGTGCACATGGGGTGTGCACATGGCCCAGCCTGTCTGCAAATCTTTGTTCGCATGCCACTGTGCAGTGAGGACAGGTGACTAGCCTGCCTAAAACTTCAGTCTTTACCCGCCCACCTTCCTTATTTTCTTCAAATAGAATTTTTCATCTTCTAATAAAATGTATAACATATCTTTATCACTCATTTAACTTTCGCCTACCTGCTCCCTCAAATAAAATGCAAGCAACTCAAAGGCTAGAATTTTGTCTAACTTTATTTACTGGTAAATATCAATTGTCACAAGCCTGATATATGCTAGGTGCCCTGTGAATATTTGTGGAATGAATAAAAGTTCTTATTTCCATTGCTGTCATCAGTGCCTGGCACAAAACTGTTGTCAAATAACTGAACAAAAGAATCAATGAAAGTTTGTAAGTTTGACTAAAAATGTTTTATAGGTGTTGAGGTAAAATTTCAACTTAATCTTAACTGTGGTCACAGATACCAAAATGTGAATTGAAACATTATTCAAGGAATGACAACCTACTACCATATTTCCAGCCACTGGCACTTACATTGAATCTTTAGCTGTGAAATGTGTTATCATAAATCTCTCAAATCTAACATTTAACTTTCCCAGCTTAGAAGGTAAGAATTTTACTTAGGTAAAATATGTGATGTGAATTCTTTCTGGAGCTAATTTCTGGCCTGACTTACGTGGTCTATCCTAGAGAAGAGAACAAAATTCAACTTCTGTCTTAGTGATTTTAAATAGTTACTCAAATCCATATTTTCATAAAATAGAAAGTATGCAAATACAGCTAATAAACATGGAAATATTAACCATAAAACACTGCTTTCAAATAAAAACTGACATATATATGGAAATATATGTCAGTGAGATATATATATATATATATATAATCAATGACCTAGAATTGTTAGAATAAACTTTTCTATAAAGTTTTAAAAATATAATAGCTTAAATTTAAAGTGAAAAAATGGTTTTTGACTGAAGTAAGTTTCAAAACAGCCTTGATATTCTGACCTTTTCTGAAACAAATGAATCATGCACAATTTGAACAGATGATTTTTTTCCAAAAATTCCTCAAACTCTGGCCATATTTCCACCATTTCTGTGTGTCAAGAAGGGATATTGAGAAGTAATGACAGTTGTTCTAACTTTGTGTTTTTACCACAAAATTCACTTTTTCATATTGATCACTGTTTTATTTTTACTTGAGTGATTCATGAAACTATTGCTGATTTACTTTGAAATCATAATATTAGATCAGCCTGGTTCCATGTTAATAAGAGTTACATTTATGAATGTATTCACCTAGATGAGTTGTGATGTGCTACAGTGACACACTTTTGACATTTGATTCTTTTTATTCCCAGGTTTAGTAGCAATATTTCCTGTATAAACAAAGAAGTGATTTAGAGAGGGTATTCCAAAGGGCAAATGTTTTAAGATTTTTTTAAATAGATGTGTTCTAGAATTTTTATTTACTTTGTTTTAAAACTATTTCAATGCATTTCAATATTTCATTCCTAAATTCATATTTTTATAACTCTTTGAACATAATTATTTTTGCCAACCATAATTCTTTGAGGATTGCAAAATCTGAATTTACAGAAATATCTCTGTAAAATGTATAAATAAAAATATTATGAATAGCTCTTACCTATGGGTGAGAGAAATAAATAATTTTTATTTTCTTTTATATTTTTTCTGCATATTCTAAATTTTCTGAAATGTGTATTTATTATTTTTGGAATCAGAAAAATATTGTCTTTAAATAACTGATGCTTTGAGAGTCCAAGAGAAAGGATCACTTGGTTAGTTGATGACATCTTAATTCTGTGGGTGTGCTTACATTAAGCTTAGCTACATGTACATATGTTGAAGTCTATACATTTGGTTTGTTTCAGGAACTTCTTGGTTGATAGTAGGGCACTGCATTGGGCTAGAAATTGCCAAGAATTTCATTTGGTGTATTGAAAAAGGCAAGTGGATGGGACTGCTAAACAGGTCTGGATAGCATCACTAATATAATTTGTTGATTTCTTAGATATGGAGAATGGAATGGGAAAGACACAGATCTGCCTCAGCCAAGTCATTAATTCTGTGCAGGCACAATCTTCCCATCTTCCTTAGAGTCCTCTCCAGTATACTCGTTCTCCATTCATTCTTGCTTCAATAAATGACATCCAGTTGCTTAAGTTCTCTGACTATATATGTAGAAGTCATTCTTGACATCTCCTTATTCATTTTTTATATTGAGGTCATCAAATACCAACTCATACATTTTACAATATGGATGAAATTTGAAAATGTTAGGTTAAGTGAAAGAAGCAGGACACACATTGTATGATTTCATCTGCATGAAATATCTAGACTACGAAAATCCATAGTGACAGCAAATTTGTGGTTTCCATGGGTTAGGCAAGGATTTGAGTGAGGAAAGGAAAGATATGTTAATTTGCTAGGACTGCATAGTAACGTTCTGCAGACAAGGGGGCCCGAGTAACATCAATATGATTGCTCATGGTTCTAGAGTCTTGGAGTCCAAGATCAAAGTGTTATCAGGGTTGATTTCCTCTAAAGCCTTTCTGATGGGCTACAGATGGCTATCTTCTACCTGTGTCTTCATACAGTCTTTCTTCTGTCTTATTACTTCTTCTTATAATGACACCAATTATAATGGATTATGAGCCATCTGCATGACCCAATTTTATATTAAATGATGCCTCTCTAAATGACCTAGCTTCAAATAAAGTCGTGTTTTGATGTATAGAGGGTAAGGACTTCAACACATAAATTTTGGAATGACACAATTCAGCCCATTCCAAGGAGCAGTTATTTAATGGATCCTGTTTTAGAGGTGATGGAAACATTGTGAAGCTGGACAGTTGTGGTGATTGTACAACAATGTAAAGGTACTAATGGTCAACAGAATTTGCACTTACAAAGTTAAAATGGAATATATTGGAATGTATATTTGACTACAATATAAAAATTATCATCTTGTTATGTTGATTTTTATCTTGTAAAATTCTTCAAATTAGTGACATCCCTGCTTTACCAGTTTGCCCCTGGTCACCATTCCAACTTACATGATACAGGTTAATGATTTCTAATTATTCTTTTTGTTTCTACCCTTACTATGCTCCAACTTTTACTCTGCACTGAATTTATATGGATCTTTTCAAATTAAATTATGTCACTCCTGGAATAAAAACATTTATTTTATATAGAAAACTCACATGTTATTTAGAAATCATAAAGAAATTTCCAAGTGGGACCATCATTTTAATCCTTACTCTCCCCACCCCTTATTTTTCTTTGATTTCAACCTATTTTTTAATTTTTGACCAATCCAACATCATTCTCTCCTTCAGAGTATGAGACCCCCTTTCATTCCTGCTATTATGACTTTGTTCTTTGCTTATCTAACATTTGTCATGACTATTAAATGTCAATTCTTCAAAGATATTTTCTCTGATTTCTCTATTCTTTTAAAAAATCATGCCCTGTTTCTCTCTTTAAAACACATAGAACAATTATAAATTATTAATTTTTGTTTCTCTGTTTAAAGTTTTCCTTTTCTACCAAACTATGAGCTCTCTGCCATATGGCCCATGTCTCTTTGGTTCCCTGCTACATCCTCTGCATACACCACAGTGTGGAATACACAGCAGATGCTCAAAATATTATTTTAATAAATAGATAGAATGATTAAGTTAGACCAGGAGGTTTAAAAGTTCTAATAACCTAGAGATTATGTGATTTGTAATTAAATTGATCTAGTTTCCTTAATTTCAACAATTGCTTAAAGGTTCACAAATACTGACAGAATCCATCATAAATAATCTCACATTTGATTTAATGTGGCTTTTACAAACTTTCAATAAAGCACACACTGGAAATAAATTGTTATTGGGGAAGAGGAGGACTTAAAGATCAACAACATTTATAAAACAGAGCATACAATACATTTAATAAATAAAATAAGAAGTTAGTCATCTCATTTAGTACATGTATTAAAGAAAATGAGAGAAGATTAAAACTATGAAACAAGAAAACATATAATTAGATACATGGAATTCAAGGCATCTTCAGAAAATGCTATGAATATCAATAACAGCACTAACAAAACCAAAACCATAATAAAAACAAAGAAAATGCAGAATTCTCTAAGAAAACATGAATTACTTATGATTTGAGAAAAGGTAAAACAATGAATACAATAATAACTAATTTTTAAAAATCTATTCTGATGTGACACTAATACAAAAGGAATTTTTGAACCAGTTCTTTTGAATTTTTAAGGCATAATTAAAGCATTAAATATGTTGAAAAACATCAAAATTCATTCAATTAAGTTCCACAATCCTGTCACAAAATCAGAAAATAAAGCGCACAAAAAAGAGAGAAGCATAGATAAATTTAATTTATAAACACAAGCACAAATATGTTGTTAAATATTCATAAATTAAAACCAGTAATTTTTTCAGAATAGTATGATTGGTCAAACGGCATTTATTCTAAAAAATATGATGTAGCATTGGGAAAACCATAAATATAATTCACTGAAGTAGGAGATTTAGAGAATATTATGCAATTACCTAATTATAAAAGCCACTTCTCATGAACCAATACCATTCTCAATAAGGTCAAACTAGTAATAAATTCTTCCTCAATTTGATGAAAATTTGTTGTAATAACTTTGCAGATAGTATAGTAGGAAAACATTAGAAGCATTTCCACTTGTGAACAAAATAAGTATACTTCTTTTTTCTTAATTAAAAAATATAAGCACATATAAATGACTAAATCTATCATGATTACTGGATGGAAATCCTAATGAGTGGAAGAAGGCAAGAAATAAAATGAATTAGAAATACCAGAACATGTGACTCAAAGCTTTACTATTTGCATATGATGTAATTTTTGTCTGAGAAAAGATATAAACATTGTTGGTTCAGTGTCAACATGCACAAATAAAATTTTTGTATACTAGTGAAAAGCTAATTAGAAAAATAAAAATTCCAGTACACTGACAATAAAATTGTTTGAAAACTCCCATGAATAAACAACACAATTTACATAGGTTTAACAGGAAAATTATATTTACTGACTACATAAAATAAAGTTTGAATAATCAAGATTCAGCATGAGAAAACTTAAGAATATAAAGGTATTAAATTCAAACAAATCTATATATTAAGTGCAAACAATTAGAATTTCATTAAGATATTTTTAAGTGATACTTACGAGTTTCTTTTAAAATTCATGGGAAAGAAAAGCATATCAAGATCTTCCCCCCAGAAAATACTGAGTCATCTGTGCAATGGAGTGTGAAATGGGTAGGATTAATCATTCTTTTGCTTCCTATTTTCCCTTAGAGAAGAGGGAATTCTCTCTTTTGGAGGTAATTATTACATAGATAAGTACTCCAAGAAAATGGGCTTGAGACGCAATTATTCTTTTTTGAGCTGGTGAAGTAACTACTTGCAGATCTAACCCTTCCCACAATTAGAGCCCAAGATTCAGATTCACAAGGAAAAAATGGAAAAATTACCTTGACCCTCAACTTTACATCGTGTGTGTAAATATGGAGGTCATAAATTTAGGGAGATTTTTTGACCCTACTGAACCAATGTAATCCTGATATGACACAGTTTCATTCTTGTCAGACTGTATTATCTTGTGTGATATCAATGTTTAAGGAATCTGAGAGAAGGGTCATAAATATTCAGCATTCCTAAATATTTAAGACAGAAGTTACTTGTGAAATTTTGAAACAAACCAGCAAACGAAAAGTCATCTATTAATTTAAAATACAAGTTTGAAATCATATTTCAGTTCACCACAGATATTTATTTGAAATTTAAATTCAGTTTTAAATATTTTAAAATTCATTTTCAATTTGAATTTCAATATAATTATAAAATGGTGTTGAGAAAACAGCCTTCATTGATTTTTTAAATCAACGTCTACCTCACAACAATTATCAAAAATAACTTCCAAATAAGTGATCAAATAGAAACAAGAAAATCAACACTGATTAAAGGAAAGTGCAGGAGATTATTTTGATAATCATGAAAGAGACTTATGAGAAGCATAAAATAAAAAAAAAATTAAATGGATCTGTTTAAATGAAAATTTTCAGTAAAGTTCAAAGGTAAGTAATAGACTGAGAGAAAATATAACAAATACAACAAAGAATGAAAAACTGTCTTAGGGTTAATATAGTTCAATAAGAAAAAATAAATAATCTAATAAGAAAAATGAGGAATAATAAATTGGGAATCTTTGAAAAACAGCATTTGAAAATATGGTTAATATCACTGGTGTTCAGGATAATTCAAAGTTGCAATGAGCTATTTTCCACCATCTGATTAGCAAAACCTAAAATGATAAAAACTGACCATTGCTAACTGGTATGCAAACCAGTGCTCTCATGAACTAGTAGTTGGTATTTACCTGGTTTCTATTTTTCTTAAGTAGTTTGACAATTTCTTTCAAGTTTGAGATTTTCATATTCTTTGACTAAACAGTCCAATTTGGTGTCTTTGTCTTCCACTTCCATTACGCCCTTGAGAATCCACACCTTAGTGTGTGAGATCACAGCTTGTGTTCATGCTCAATCTAGTCAAGATGCTTCCTCTATTCTTCCTGACTCAGCCAACCTGAGTCAAGACCCCTAGGCAGCTGGGCCAACAGAAGCTTTTCTATTCAGCCCCATTCCATGGCAGTGTTAGCATTTCTCCCCCAAAACTCTCAGAGCAAATGTCTTAACTGCCTTCTGGTTTCCAGAAAGCAGCAGGAGGGCAAGAGTACCTATCTGACTATATACTCCAGTACAGTTGCTCCAGAGCAAACCACAGAGCATGTGCCTGGCCAAAGGAACCCATATTTACATTTGAAGTCTCCTGGCTTTTAAATGCTGGTTCACTACTGGAATTAATGAGTTGCTGGAAACAAAATCTGTAGGGAGCAAAGGAACATTATGTGACTCATGGGCAATTTCTTGATAACCCTTTCATCAAGCCTTGGTGACCAATTCAGTATGACTTTCATTCATGGTTAATTTCCCTTAAAGACTCTTAGTGTCTTCACCTACCCATGCATTTTATGTAAGACCATGCAGTCCACTGAAAGCTCTAAGGGCATGAAATCTAAACAAAGGGTCTGTATGGTTTCCTCAGCCCACCTGCAGATGTACACACCTGTTCCCCATCAGAAAGTTCTGCGTACCATGGCAACAGGGTGGTCACTGGACATCACAAAGACACTCTAGACCCTGACACTCTCCCCTTAAACTGAAGGGCCTGCACATGCTTTTATTACAAAGTCACTCGGGTGATCCTCAGATAATGTGATCGAAATGTGCAGTGTGTTCTTATCTCATCCTTCTTGCCACTTTTTTTCTTTATTTTAAAGAGAATAAAACAAAAGAGGACAGCTCTAAGCAGATCAGAACAGAACAATGGAAGCAACACAGCACTTCACAACAAGACAATTGGATATTAACTGTAGCTATCATAATGTCTCTTTCTTTGAAATAGTTGAGCTTAGCTTTACACACAATAATGTCAAACATAACAAAATAGAATAAAACCACTCAAGAGAATGAAGCTGTTTTGGAAGTCCTCTTGCCTGACTTTATGAAGTATGATAAAAAATATGTGAGTGCCCCTGCCATGTGCCAGCCAATGGAAAGGCAGGCTCCTAAAACATTACATTATGTCCTCATTCACCCATTTACCAGATCTGGCACTGTGCAACTTGTAACCAAATTCAAAATGACCATTAAGCAGATCTGGCATTGTGCGACTTGTAACTAAATTCAAAATGACCATTAAACAGAAACATTTTGAAAAGATTCAGGACACTGAAGCAGCCATAACAGCTCAACTAAAGTTAGGAAAAAGGACTTCTAGAACTGCTTCATAAAGTAGCAGGAATGATGTAATAGGTGTGTTCAGTGAAAGGGAGAATTTTTTGAGAGTGATTAATGACAATGTGTCTTTTACTGAAATAACATTTTAATACAAACATTCACCATATGTTTTGATTGCATCTTATTAATCTGACACAATTTAACCTTCTCTATTCTTCCAGAAAGATTTATCTGATAAATAATGAATTAAAAACTTAAGAGTGCTGTGCACAAATCTCCTGCTCACCTCAGAAAAGGCATCTAAACTATGTTTGAAGAAGTTTGTGCAAACAGGAAACGAGAAATATGTTCTAATTTCTTGCAGAGAGAAGGTTAAGGAATCACAATCTCCAGCTTAAAGACCAAGGCTACTTTATCCAGTTAGAAAAATAAACACTGTTTTCAGAGAGCAATGAACCACAGAATTCAAATGCTGTCAGATGGTAAAAGGATATGATATATTTGCAATTATATTTTACAAAGCAAAACAGCTACAACTCTGTGTGCATTGACTTGACTTAATTGCCTCATTTATCACATGGCTTAATTAGGCTGATCTTCTCTGCTTCACCCATGTAATTCTTGTAACATAAGAGCCAAGACATGGTGCCAGGCATGAGCGAGAAACTCTCTCTCCTGAGAAAAGATATCACTGGAGTGGTGTTGCTTTGAGTTCCAGTTTATTGAAAAATCAATGTCCATTTATGCAACCAATATATGTGGCTTTCTTCCAGGTCGATGATGGCTCTGGGACACAGCTATCACCTAATGAAGTCAGATCAGTTTACCCACCACCCTGTTACCGTTGGCAAAGTGACTTTGTCATTAAAACCCGATTTATCACTTCTGCTGGTGTTTTTCTTCTCACTTTGGCCCCTTTTCCACTTCTCCTGAAACCATGGCATTGTTTTTCCTATGCACAGATAACAGACGTATGGCTCCAAATTTTAACGTTTCAAAGGGACTAGCATGATGCTTGATGTTCAAAAAACAAATAACTTTTTCATATATCTGTGTCTATAATCAGGGGCAGGGAAATACACAAACACACACACACATAGACACACACATTACTACTCTGTCTTGACTTGAAATACATGTTTTTTACAAGTCAGAGCCAGATTTGTAACAGGCTCAATTGTAATCTGTCAGTTTAGCTGTTTGGGGTAAATCAGCAAAGCCAAGGTTGTCTAATGTGTTGATATGTTCCAATAAAAAGAGTCCAGCTGACATTTTACATAGGCATTTTACAAAATTAATTACCAGGAAAGTAATACCATTTCTTCACTATTAACTGGCGTGGCAGTCTGAATTGCAATGCTGTTTTTCTTCCTCCCCCATCTTCTCTTTGCCTGGAGAATACTCTGACTGATAGACATTGGCAATTGAAGCTCTGTCAAGATAGATAAGGTTTTTTTTCCCCTCCCTGGGTTCTACCAGAAGTAGCAATTGTCAGAAAGTGCTAGTTTCAGCTACCAAGCGTGGTGGCAGTCAATGGAGGGGTGGAGAAGCAGGCATAAGATGGGGTATGAACCTAAAATACTTCTGTGCCAACTGGGAGGATGCCAATTGTTTTAGTTCACCCCATCTGGTCTAGCACTACTATTGTGTGCAGGACTCAAGTATTGCTGCTATGAGAGAATCCAAATAATCTCTTATTCCTGTGTTCCATGCTAAAATGTCAGTCTCATGTTGACCATGCCTGGGACATTTGTGCCTACTCTGACTGTTGATGCTGTAAAAGGAAAGCATAGAATCACTTTGGTTTCTCCCCTTCAAGGAAAAGAGAAGTTGTAGGGAACTGCCCCATAGGAGAAATGTCAGCTTTAGTCAGAGGAGCACTGAAACTAAGAGGTTGTGAATGAGTGTTCGGTGTGCAGCTGAAATGCTCAGAATGTGTATGGTGAAAACAAGCCATGGGAAACAGAAAAGAGTCATTTTTGTTCAGCATTCCTGTTGAGCTGAAATCTAAATGAACACTGAAGTTTGTCATGACTATAGAGAGTCTGGATAGAGTATTATAAGCTGGAAGTGCTCACGGACATTCTGAAGGCATCAAATTCATTGAGATCTATACAAATGAAGATGTGGCACATTGTGAGATGTGATAATAAACATGTAAAATGGTTCTGGGAGGAAGCATAGTAAATAGTGAGCCAGTGGGTGGGGCTAGTTAGGAAACAGAGTTTCTAAGGAAAACCCCTCAAGGTCCAGATAAAATAAGAACAGGGAATGAATTCATTTTCTGCTGTTGTAGTGAGGTACATCACCTAATGGTCTTAGGATATATATATATATATATATATATATATATATATATATATATATATAAAATTTCTACATGTATATGGGTTTCTTTTTTACCAGTTATTTCATCAAAAAATTAATTTGTTCCTCCCATATAGTATCTGTTTAGAGCACCGTGTTTGATTCTAGGCACCTAGAACACCATTTTTAATTTTAATTAGAGAAAAAACCCCAAAGGATTAGAAAAATGTGTACGCTTTGCTCAGTCACAAAACACATGGGCAGTGTTGTACGGCTGTAGGCTAAGAGTCACAAATAGAGAGTTCATGTTCACATTTCCCATTGCCCATCTGACTTCTAGCCTCATCTCATCTTTGTTGGTAAACTAACAAGGATTCAAAGCAACTTCAGGTAAATACATTCCATGGGTAATTTTTAGTCCTCCCATAACTTCAGGCTCAGCAGGGTTTCATTTGTGATGCAATTCTCTTCTCTTTGAAGCTCTGTCTTCCACAGGGTGCTGATTTTATGGACCTATACTTCCTCACTGACCATCCCATGCTAGTGCATTTCCAATGTGAGGATTGCACCCCTCTCTTCTGACTCTTCTTGCTACTTCTGAATGATTTTATCCCTGCTCACCATTACTAATCACTGAGAAGCAGATGTATTCTGACTGCATCTCTGGCCCAAACTGTAAATGGTGAGTCCTCTCTAATCTACACAATGGCCTGATATCACCCAACCAACAAAGAACAAAAATAAATGAATAAATAAATAAATAAATAAATACATAGCTGACATTTCCAGTATCCTATTACAAAGAATGATACCACCATGAAGCATATTTGCAAATTTATATTTATTTGCATGATTAGTGCCTACTAATTAATCAGTCAAAATATAAATTGTGTACCTTCAAATGATGCCAGGATTTTTCAAATATAGTGGGGAAAATAGCCTTGGACTAGACAGACAGAGTTCCTTTTGTCAAGGACCATACAATCTAGTGAGAGCATACAGATAATGGGAGATAAGTAGAAATGTACTGAAGTGCACCTTGTCAGCTGCTTTATCTAGGGAGAATGCTATAAGAATTTGAGACTTCAGTGTTGAAAAAATGGCAGCTACTTTGCATTGTTGAATAAGGACATTATAAATGGATAGAAGAGAAATTGTAAAGCTTCTGGATGGAGACAACTTGTGTATATTCTGGAAGCTAAATGTAAACCAGGATGGCTGGAGTATACCATGAGAGGATGGTGCAAGGAGACAGAGACCAAAAGTAGTACAAGATAAGGACATTCACTTCAGATCTTTTGAGTAAGAAGGAAGTAAGACAAACAAAGAAAGCTAAATTAGTGGTTGAAAGAATACCCTTGTAAAAAAAAGTTAAATACTGGAAGAGAGCTTGCCAGGAGTATCCTTGATCTTGAGTTTACTTTCATGCTGTTTCCTTTTCTAAGGAAGATAAGACACCTTTATTAGATGTGTTTAAAAAGTCACCTCAGGGGTCCAGGGACTTAACTCAGTGGCCAAAGTGCCTGCCTGGCAAGCATGAGGTCATGAGTTCAAGCCCTGGTACAAAAAAAAAAAAAAAAAAAAAAAAAACCACTTCAGGGTAAAAAGTGATGGGTTCAAAAAATTGTGAGAGGACTGGAAAGTTTGGCTAATGCACTCTTTGTATGCAAAAGACTGAGCATAGACATTATGACATTTAATTGTCATCATGTACAAGTTGATAATTGTTACCAAATGCCTCCCTATGTAAGTGTGGAGTGGTGTGAAAAGAAATGTGTCTTAGTTGGCTAAATGGTTCAAAACAAAACAAAAGAGTATCTGCTGGTTAAATGATGAAAGCAGCAACCTGCTAAGAGAATTGTTCTCAGAGGCTGGATGCTAATTTGATTTTATGTGCCTGTCGAGAAGTGAGTCAATGGCAAGGTTCTAGCAAAATTTAAGAGCAAAGAATAATATGTGAAGTACATTCTAGTCCAATGTGGAAAGCCTCTGATCTGATCACTGAAATGCCCAGTTTAATGACCACACAACTATTTTTTTTTACCAGTTTGGCACATATGAACTTGTATGAGTCTTTTCAGTTTGACTCTGAACAATAGAAATGCATGGATTGTTTTTCAAAAGGAAACTGACTTTGTAAACTTGTAAGGCTTTAAGGGAAACCACCTCCGGGAGATGCAATTCTGGCTTAACTAAATTGGTGTAATACAAATCTTTCTCAGCTATCAGGATGTGTATAGAAGAAATGAATAAGTAAGCACATGAAGTAATATTTTGGCAAGCATTGTAGTACTTCCCTTTCCTATGGGTATGTAAAGATATTTTACAAGTATCTTGTGTAGACCCCAAAATGGGGTCTTTGCCAAGATTATTTCATTATGCCTTCCCAAAAACTATGACATTGATGTCATTTTTATCACCAGTGTGAAGAAGCAGAAAGGCACAAATTGTTAAGTAGCTTAGAGGGCAAGAAACCAAGCTAAGACATCAGATTTAGCTGGGTCCTACTATGAAGTCCAGCTCAAGTCACTGCACCAGGTAGCTCCCATGGCCTGCCGTTATTCTCTCTTTTATATAGGTTAGATTTCTAGTCTCCTCTTTCATCTGTCTCTTTCTCCAAGACAAAGGAGATAAGACTATTATTATAGATAACTCAGTTCTGAAATCCATACTTTTACAGTTAATTATGTGAACCCCAGTATGAGAAGGTAGGACCTGTTCTGTTTCCTCTCTTAAGAGTGAGTTATTTACTCCCTTGTGGGTCCTATGCTGCTTCCTCCACCTGCTTCTATCAAACTACCCTAAAGCCATGGACAAGTCAAATTCTGAGATTAAATACTTGATATTATCACAAAAGGCTTAACATACAACTTACATAGTCAATGAGACAAACCGAACAGTTGTGTATATGATTTATCTGAAATGAGGCATAAAAGTGACAATAGCTAACATGTTTAGTACTTCTACATGTGGTTCTGAGCTGCAAGCTTTACATAAATTATTTCAGAAATAGAATGACCACTTAATGGAAGAGTTAGTTATATATTTCTATTTTACAAATGAAAACTCTGAGGCTTAGAGAAGTTGCCCTCAAAGTACTTGCTTCTAAGTATAGGCATTATTTAAAACCCATTAACAAATTATTCCTATTATCTAACAAGTATCTACTGAATATCTATTAGATGTTCATATAATGACGGCAAATTTAAAATACTATGGCAAGGACAAAATGAGTAAATAATCACAATCACATTTTTTGGGTTCTCAAATTGTTTTTCAAATCCAGTTTCTGAAATCTATACTAACATTTAACAAATGAAAGCACAACCTTTGATGGGTTTCTCCCAAAAGACTGATGTGCAATAACTCCTCTGCAAGACATTTCACTTGCTGATTTTGTTCTAATAGACAGCAGTTAAGTGTATCTGACTGAATTTCTTAAATTTCAACATTTGTCTCACAGTTTATGAACATAAGACAAACCAGCAAAGAGAAGTTGGTATGGTTTGAATCTAGACGACCTCCCAAAGCCTCATGGAATCCATAGAGGTTTTTGGAGGTGGCTGAATTGAGTGTGTGATTGACTCAAAATGCAGTGCTGGGATTAAGGGTGGGAAGTTGCTGGATCAGTTTACTGATTGGATAGGTACCACCCCAATCTGGTAGACTGAATACAATATAAGGTAGCTCTGTGTGTGTGTGTGTGTTGTTGCTTTTGCTGTCTTCTGTTACCATGAACTGTTGTGCCTCTGCCATATTCCACTCTGCCCCAGAGCCAGCTGATTATGGGCTGAAACCTCTACAAACTGTGAGTTGAATAAACTTTTCCCTCTTTAACATTAGGGGTCAGATATTTTGTCTCAGCAATGAGAAAAGTAACTAATACAGAGGTCATTCACTTTGCTGTGTGCTACAGAATGGAAGAATCTACTTTATGCTAGCAAAGTGCTCATGGGGCTTTTTGCTGCTAGTACAGAGCATCCTCATCAAGATATTTAAACTTTTGCTTTTGTTACAGGTGCCACCATTTCTACTCTCCCCTTCCTAATGTCTTTTCCTTTTTCCTAACTTTGATCTTTAGTGTGTCTTCTGTGAGAAGGTGCTGAAACTTGGTTAGACCAAGAAGGCGGGAAGCCAGGTCAAGATGATTTTTTGGTTGGTTAGCTATCTCCTTGTTTTCCCACATGGCACAGTGGACTAGTGGTGTCAATGGGCCTGTAAATGTCCATTGGTCCATATGTTACAGAAGCTAAACAAACATTCCTAGGTAGAGATTTTCTAACAAATGTCCTGGCATTCAGAAACAAACTTGTATTTTTGTTTCTGTGCCATGCAAATGTTACCTAAGGCTCCCACAAGGTGATAGAGAGGTCTTCTGTTTTCAGTGGGGACTAGAGGGCACATGAGCTCCCTTACCCAGACATCAGTGCCCCTTTTCTGGAAAGTACATCTGATCCTGGGTTTCAAGTGAGCTACTGTCCAGCTGGCACTTTCCAAATTGGTGGGGACATTCTCCTTTTCAGTGATTTTCCTTCCAACAATATGCACACTGATTTCCACCCAAGTCTCACTGAATAAATTTTTGAGGGCCTTGAGACTTACCCTGAGGTAGCTACCAGTTGAATTAAAGTAAACAAAATCTGTGCCTTTTCCAATAACCTCTTATCCCTGTTTGCCTTCCATTATTACAAACATTAAAGGCCCCTCCACCAAGGTCCACACTGAGGGTGGGTCCTTCCTCAAGCTTTTGTAACTTCCTCTTAATATCTGGGGCTGACCTGTATTATACAATGCATGGGCATTAGTGCTTTCCCTTCTTCTGACCATATTTTTGGAAGGCCTCCAATAAGCAATTTAAAAATTCAGCAGAGTTCCCCTCTTTCTTGTGTTCTATGTTTGCTCCTGTCATAGTTGACAGGCTTAACCAGACACCTTTCCATTCCTTCTGAAATGAAAGTTACAGTGCTTCATTCTCTCCTTGTGGGAAGAATTTCCAGGGTTCCATTAGTGTCTGTATAGGAGAGCCAGATTCCTCAGGCTTCTGAGCATTATGGTGTGGAGTGTTAGCTTCTAATCCATCAACAACTTCAGTAGCTTTTTAAAGAATAAGCTTTTTCTCATTAGAAGTGCAGCACCAAGTTACCACTGCAGTCACATCTCTCTAATTAGCACAAAAGCTGGATTTAACTTAGTGAATCCATCCCTATATTTATCAGGATTCTCAGCAAAAAGCTACTGAACTGTCTTTATGTGAGAAATGTCCATTGCTGAGGAGGTAATATGGACTTTTATGATTCCTCCATCCGCAGCTGACACTTTCCACAACAGAAACAGATTTCAAAGTACAGCTGAGTGCTGGTATGCACAGTCACAGTAGTGGAAGCAGAGGTGAAGAGGCTCTGCCTTGGACAAGGAAGAAAAATTGGTAGAGGAATGAGGAGATTGGGGTGTCCACATCAGGTGCTGCAGACCCCCATACTGAGCACAAGGTTGGGGGGCAGTGCAGTAGGAAGCAGGGGCTCCCTGTTGGGTACTGTTGGGATTTAGAAACCACAACCACATAAACAGCTTCATAAAAACCTGGCTGTAAAAGATTTCTCACTACTTTCCTTCTCTTTTATAGGACAGATTTAGCTTAAAAATGGTATTACAATTTAGAGATCCATTCTTTGGCCAGAATCTTTGGTTTTCCAGATTATACCAAAGCCAGGCCATGTTATAGAAGATCAGCCTCCTTTTCAAACCATTGTCCTTCAATTTTCCCCAATTAGTAAGAGGCATCTTAGTGATGAGTTCTCTGGAATATTCCCTGTGGCTGCCCTGTTTGGTAGGACTTTATCAGACTGAACACCAAAAAGTCTGGGCTCACTACCCTTTTAGCCACTACCTGGAATAAGACAGCTATAGCAACCAAACGGTGGAAGCAAAAGCTGTTTCATACAACACACTCTCAAAACATCTGAGAAAAACAGCAATATCAAACAGAATCACAAGAAAGACAACAGACTAGGTTTCAACAGTAACACAACAAAAATATCAGAACCAGTATTTTCCCAGATGAATATACAATTCAGAGAGTGCTAGTCATACATTACCTTCACAGAGAAATACAAATCAGAAAGAGGCATATGTTAAACACAAGGACATCTGAAGAACTCAGAACCCCTGTACAGAAAATTCATTTCCAACAGTAACAGAACTATTTCTTCCCCAAACCAACAAACCAATAAAACCCAATACCCTGAAGCATACATACCAAACCAAACCAAACCACAGAGCCACCACCTAAAGGACTAATGTGGTGCAACCCATCTAGCACTCAACAACCTAGGTAATTAAGCTGGGTCCTCCACAGTCCCAGTCTACCCTGCCACGGAATTTTACCTACCATGGCTTACTCATGTCTATGGGCTTACTCTGCCCTCCACGCAGATATCTGGACACAAACAGAGCTGGTGGCCTCAACCTGCCCTACATCAGGTGTCCACTGTGTGTAAAAGCCAGACTGTTATCAAAATACAGCCAATTTCAGTCTAATTTTAATTTCAAGGGCTACAGGGAATCTCCCTACAGGTAGGGTAGTTCAGTTCCCCAAAATGCAAATCAATAATTTAGTATTCACAATTATGAAACCAATTAATCTCAGTTTGGCACCTGCAGGGAGCCTTTTAAAACACAAGGAGTTCTTAACTGGGAAATAGAAAAGAGAGATGTCTTGTGAGTCAAAGAAAAAGGAGAGAGAAACAGATACAGAAGTCAAGTATGGAACAGAAATGATAGGGTGATTAGAGTCACTTAGGTGGGGAGGCCAGGTCTGGAGCCTTACTAGTCATGGCTGACACATCTACCAGGAAAGCCTAACCTGATTGACACCATTGTCTGCCTCTTCCCAGGAACCATAAAAAAATAAATATCCATTTATTGTCACAAATGTGGCAATCATTTGAGAGTACTTTGTCATGAATTGGCAAAGTATAGTTGTGCTAGCTGCCTGGATACCACACATTGACCCCAGTTAATGCTGGATAACATCGGGTGACACTACCAGCTGCTGGTCTACCACTGCCAGCCACCAGAAGTAAATGCTGGTTTGTACCTGAATCATCAGGTGACAGGAGATTGTTGATCATCTCTGATGCCAGTCTTCACTGATTGCTGGACTCTAGTGCTCTTTAGGGTTGATAGTCTGTAGCGTGTTTTACTCTTTCTTCTAAAGTGACTTCTCTATTCACATATAACACAGCATATATATCCTGAGTAGATTTCAAGGTGCTTCTGAGCCTATACAACCCAAGACGTAATTTTTTTTTGAGATAAGTTCTCACTCTGCAGTTCAGGTTGCCCTTGAGCTCACCTTGTAGCCCAGGTTGGCCTCAAACTCACAGCAATCCTCCTGCCTCAGCTTCCCAAGTGCTGGGATTACAGGTGTGTGCCACCACTCTCAGAAAGCAATAAATCTTGAGCAGATGTATAGGATCACCAGACGGCCAGAGCAAGGCTTTATTTTAACAGAACCTGTGTGGTGGTAGACAGTGGTCAGTATACTAAAAGGAGCCCTGTTTGAGGGTGGTGCTGCTTATATAGCAGATGAAGGCGTGTAACTGGTCCAAGTGGGTGCAGTTTGGGGTGGGAAGAATGTACAGAACAATCACAGCTGTCATAGCAGTGGTTCAAGGAAATGTGGGGAGATAGGGTATTAGACAGCTGTCATGTCTTCATGAAAGAGAGCAGGACCAAAACTGGGGTATCTTCAGAAGTGCGAGTTATTCATCATAGTTACTGGGGTTTGGGGAGGCTGGGAATGTTAACAATGGGCTTAATTCCTCCTCTGCTGATCTCAGGTTTCCTTTAAAGAGTGATGGGTGGCAGCAGTGGGGGAAGGGCACCACTGTTGACAGCTGAACTCCATATCCCATCCGAGCATCTCACAGAAGGGTGGTCACTAAATAAAGGAGAAGACACGGAAGCAAGATGTCCTCAGCCATTCTGGGGGGGGATGAAGGGTTGTGAAATGAAGTGGGAGGGAGGTGTGTGATAGCTATTGGTCGAGCCATGGGAACAGGGAGAGTTGGGCATGCTCTTCTGCCTCAAAAGGAGGAGCACTGTGTCCAGTTCACATGGTGTTTAATTTAAGCTATTTTTGTGGCTACTGAATCATATATGACAGGAAGATGGGACCTGATACAAGCTTCATTTCCTCCTCACTATATAAATTGACTCAAATGGATATGGCAGAGGTTAATTTTTCATAATGCTCAGGTTTGTTTCCTTTCTTTGGGCATTGTCTACTGTACATACTCTTCTTATTTTGCAAGTTTACTCAAAATTTGCTTTATTAACTGAGTGGGTTCCAGAAAAGTTGATTTCTTCAATCTTCCTGAAAGTGAAGCAATATCAATGGCCTTTTATCTGCAGATCCTGTCCTAAGGGTCAGTGCTCTGTGTCTGTTAAATCAAGACAGTCTGGGTCTTCCTGTGCCATGGGGAAGCTTTACCTACATTGAACAGCTGCTGTGAATTACTTCTTCTTTACAATTATCTTGCAGAGTGATATGTTCATTTCCATTTCATGAATAAAAACTAAGGCTCAGAGAAGTTTAGTGACTTATAACATCACAAAAATCAGGATTTAAACCTACCTATCTGACTTTAAAGCCCAGAATAACTGAAAGGGTGCTTCATTCATTTCCTTTTTTTTTTTTTGGAAGATACCTATTAGACTGATTGCAATGCTTATAAAGCTTAAGGTCCTATAGTGGTTCATTGTTTTATCTAATTAACTTTGAATAAGTTGCTTGAAGTGTGCGACAGTTTCCTCATCTATGGAATATATGCAAGATATCATCCATGCCTTGGGGTTATTATGAGAACTAAATGCAGAATCATCACGTGCTATGCTCAGGACAGTGGTTGACTCATAGGAATAGCTGAAGAGGTATTTCTGTTTCTATTACTTCTGTTGTTATTGTTACATCCTTCATGAAAATTGGTCTTCAGTTAATACTGAATATCCTGGTGTTTCCTATTAAACATTAATTGAAGTGTCTGTTGGAATTTACATGTTTGAGAATTGAAATATTTGATACCCAGTGTCATGTGAACCCAAATCTGTTCTGGAGAGGGAGAATCTTTCTAAATACTGAGAACTTTTGAGTAGTAGTATTGCCATTCCTCTTTCCACACCCTTGGTGACTATGTTCTTAAACAGGAAGCAGAATATTCATCAATTGCTATGTAATGCATGGAGTGCCTTCATCCTATAAAACCATATTCCTGGAAAACAATCTTGGGTCAATCATGGTGTCTCTAACATGAGAATTTTGGTGCAAAACTGACTCTTTGGAAGGGCTAAGCAGACAGCAATTAACAAATCATTCATAGAGTAAACATTTTTCCAAGGGGAAAAATTCCTGGACAAGCTGGGCAGGTTCAGGGCTCTTGCTTCCCATAAACCTCTGACCAGCCACTGCCTTTCATCTTCAGAGCAAGCACCATCATTATCTTCCCCTCCATCCTTCTCTCTCTCCACTTGTCTCTCCTTCTTTTGCTCCACTTTCACTTTTGCTCTCCCCAGCTCTCCCCCTCTCCCTTCCCACCCTTTCCCTCCTTTGCTTCTGCCTCCCCTCTCCTTCTAATAAGAAACTAAAGCCAACGTGAAAACCAAATAAAACCCTGACACTTGGATGTCTTAATAGTGCTGTGCTGCATGTGCACACACACTAGAAATTTATGACATAGGGCAGGGATTGAGTGTGGTCCTGCTTTGGGCAATGCCTGAAACTGAGCATTCACACAACAAGGGTTCCTGAGGTGAGTTCTGTTCCCCAACAAATGGGCATTGATGAGAGTTAATCTTATGAGGTCTCCAATATATTTGGAGAACAACTGTATTAATAAAATCATGAAGGTAATGAAGTAGTGAGCCTTCTGTTTGCACTGCAAAATGGTCTTTGCAAATAGGGGAGAAGGCATCCGGGTGCCTTTCCTGACTCGGCTCTGTTGTTCAATGCCTGTGAAGTATAGTCCTGACTGCTCAAACTGCTGAGGATGAACTGAGTTCTGTGTTTGTCTCCCTGAAACTTGCTCACCTTGGTCAGATGAGTCAGGCTTCCTAGCTCCATGCATCTCACTAATGAGTTGTCTCCTCTGGTGGTTTCCAAATACAGGTTTGTGACAAAATTTCTCTGCTAGAAGGTAAAATGGCAAAAATAAGGACAATGTGAGGACTTTTTCTTAGAGCTAAATTTACTTAATTGAAAGGAAAATCATTTACTCTGTTATGTAATTGTTATATTTTTGTGACAAAGAATCCTTTCTTTTATGAAAGGATATGCAAAAATGCAATTTAGGGAAGCAAACTCAGATTTCGGGATATGGGACATGTATAAATTGTTCTAACACACAAAGTCTGTGTGCATGAGTATATGTGATCATGTGTGCATGTGTGTGCATGTATGTATGCGTTTATGCCCAGGCATCTGTCTCACAGAACCACATGACTGAAAAGTCCCTAAAGAATGCTTCTTGTGAGAGACTTCTTGAGCAGTGTAAGGTAGCTGCTAAATCTGGAGTTCTGAAACAGAGGGGCAGTGCCTCCACACTTACAGACACATCTTTGACTTTCATCTTTTCCTTTTGGGATGTCTTTTGTTCTTCTGGACTGTTCTGGTATCCTTAATTTCATCTGAATAAAAAGTTCTCTAGGGATGGTTTCCATGAGCATCAAACAACTTAAAAGAGAATATGAAAGAATACATACTGTGATGATGTTTCTAATGACACTGCTGTAAGGAACATCAAGGCTGAGATTTTCTAGAAAAGAGTGTGCAGTAAGGACTGATGGTACTGTGCTGAAAAGTGCCATGTCAAGATAGCAACAAATAGAAAAGCAAGCACTTTCATATATAAATAGCACTTAATTATCTCGAATGAAATAAAGTAAATTAGTGATAGAATCAGAATTGTAATGATCTGGGTTAGATGCCAGTTTTGAATCCCCATAGAGCTCACATTCTGGTGAGTGACTGCTGAGGATGATGACTGTTCTGCCTGCCTCAGTGATTTCTATGGGCAGAACCAGATTTGAAAGGACCCTCAGCTCATTAGCTGCTGGGGCAGCTCAACTTCTGCAGATGAGTGGCACAGTTTCCTTCTCAAGGAGCATTAGGGATACCATTATTATTTTAGTTTTAGAGAAAGAGAAAGAGGGAGGGCTGGAGAGAGGTATGAGGGTTAGGGGGAGAGAAAGAGAAAGAGAGAGAGAAACAGAGAGACAGACAGAGACAGAGAGAGAGACATAGAGAGAGAAACAGAGAGAGAGACAGAGAGAGAAGAGAGACAGAGACAGAGAGACAGAGACAGAGAGACTCTAAGGAGGCCGAGAAATCTCTCTAAAAGGAAAATTGCAAATCAAATCCAACAAGATTATAGAAAGAATTATACACCTTGCTCAGATGGGATTTATTCCAAGTAGGCAAGGTGGTTCAACAGTTGAAAATCAGTTAATGCAACCCAGAACATCAACAAACTAAAGAAGAAATAAATCACATGATCATAATAAATTCAGTAAAGGTATGTGACAAAATTCAGTACCCACTATGACAAAAACTTTCAACAAAACAGAAATAGAGAATTTCCTAAACTTGACAAAAAACAAAAATACCCTATAGCTAACATCATACTCCGTGGTATGGAAGTAGATGTTCTGCTAAGATCAAGACTAGGTATACATTGTTCACTTCTCCTTTTCTAAATCAGGAAACAGAAGGTGCACAGATTTAGAAAGAAAAAATAAAATGGAATGTTCACAGATGACAATTATTGTACAGCTAGAATATCTGAAAGAACTGAAAAATCAACAATAAGGATAAGAATTCCCTCTTAGGATTAGTAAGCAATTGCAAGAAGGCTGTGGGATGTAAGATTAATGTACAAAAGTCAGCAACTTTCTTATATACCAGCAATGAATGACTGCAATTTAAAACAAAAACCACAATATCATTTATATTAGCATCCTCCAAACTGAAATGAGTATAAATCTAATAAATGTATGCAAGATCCATATGATGAAATTCTAATGTAAGAGACAAACAAAAACTAAATAAATATTTCATCTTCATGGGTAGAAAGACTCAGTATTGTCAAAAATATCTGTTCTTCACAACTCACTATTAATCAAAATCCCAGGAAGATATCTTGTGGATGTCAACAAACTGATTCTAAAGTTTAAGTGTAGAGACAGAGACCAGTAATAATAAACACACCAGGGGAGGAGAAAATAAAATTGGACAATTAACACCACACAACTTTAAGACCTAGTATAAATGAAAGTAATTAAGATAGTGTTGTTGGCCAAAGGATAGATAAATTTCAAAATAAAAATTCTCAAAATAGACAAAAATAAAATGAGCTGAATTTTGAAAAAAGAGCAGAGGTGATAAAAAAGAGCAAAGTCAGTATTTTCAATAAATGATGCTGGAACAACTGGATAGCCACATGCAAAGAAAGAAAGAAAGAAAAAGAAAGAAAGAAAGAAAGAAAGAAAGAAAGAAAGAAAGAAAGAAAGAAAGAAGAGGAAAGAGGAAAGAAAAAAGAGAAAGAGAAAAAAGAGAAAGATAGGAAACTAGACTGATGGTCGGTGAACTGATGGCCTGGGGTTTGGTGAGGGCTCTGTAGATACAGTACCAAAGACATGGTAGTTGTTTTTTGTCAGCCTAAAACTTCTAAAACATAAATTATGTTAATAAAATCAGTAATGAACAGTGAGAAGTGGAGATGATGTTAAAAGCAGAGTAATAGATCCTTAGCGAAAAACCTGTACTGGGATCCTCTGAAACTGGTCCGTGATGTCCCTGGAATGCGACTTCTTTCCTGACCTCCATCTTTAACACCAGATGGAGCAGGTGGCATCAGTGACCTCAGGGGCTCCTTTGTTCATCCTGTTTACTCATTCTGGAACAAAGCAATTGAGGGTAACCCTGAGGAAGCTTACACAGGTCGGGGGCCCATGGAAGCTGAACAAGTAGGTCCTCCTGCCCCCAAAATGATCACTTTCCCTAACTGATGTGTCCAGTATTAGAAACTCCCTCTTTTTTGCTATAAAATCTATTTCCTGGCACATATTAAAATGTAGATGACTTCCAGCCTTAACCCTACTCCCTGATGTGGTTACCTTAGGAACTATACCATAAGACACCAGGTAACTTAATGTGCATTTTGTCTAGGGCAGAGGAATTGGGGCATAATCTAGAACTTATCAGGTGTTTAACATATTGTCAACTAATTGGATGAATGAACCAATAATTTAAAGGAAAATGGGCATAGAAGATAGCTGCAAGTATAGAGAACTGTTAGGGCCTTGAAAGCAGAGATAAGCCCCAAAGGAGGATTGAGAAAAGCAGCCTAAAGATAGATTTGTCTCTTTCATACTTATGTTTGAAGCTGGCCTGAAGGCACATAGTATGTCTATTATTTGTCAAGCATTAATTTGTTGAATACTTACTGTGTATCAGAAACTAGCCAACATCAGGTATTCACTTGTGAGTGAACAAGAGAGACTGAATGTCTTCTCAGGGAACACCAGGATTTCCACACATTTGCTATTCTTGACACTAATATACTTGATCAAATTCAAGAAAGCATTTTACTCCTTCCATACTTTCAGACTGTGAAGTCTAATGAAGATAAAGGGGGCTCATATTCTTCCTCCTGTGAATAAATGCTGCCCCCTCCTGACATTTGGTAGAAGCTTAAAACTGACAGTGAAAGATATAAAGTGAAATCTCTTGCAATTCATAGAAAGTTAGGGTTAGAAAGGACTTTAGTTAAATTTTATTATTTTATCCACAAGGACTTTGATGCTTGGAAACCTCAATTTGCCTATCTAAATATTAGAATCTAGCTTAAATCAGTGCCTCAGTTTTTATGGCCCTTATAGAGGATCTGTGTTAACTTTTAACTAGTAAATATTATAGTTTGCTGAGGAATGAAAAGGAAATAAAACTGAAAAAGACCTAAAAATTGAACTTGATGCACACAAACTGTTCTAGAATAAAGGCTATTTATCTTTGTTGGTAATGCCTTAAAGTCTACATGTACTATAGTAGAATGCAAATTCGATTAAGAATAAAAAATGGCTAGGAGAGAGAGGTAGTTGATTACTAGATGTATCTTTGGTAAGTCATTTAATCTCAAAATCTGGATGTGGGCTACCTCTAGTCTAGACCATGAGGTTCCCATGAAAAAAGTAAAAAAAGTTTCCCCTCTCTGCATGGTGCCTGCGGGCAGTAATCTTGGTGAACAGAATGTGGGATGAATCCCAAGTATCTCTTGCTGAGAGATGTCTAGTTTCCTTGTGTAGTGAATAATGTGCTCAGCTATATGCGGGTGTCCCAGCAGGTATGTTGACAGCAAAATGGCACACATGTCTTCATATCAGCTTTGTGTACCTCTTACACTGGCACAGTAATCTCACAGAAAAATATGCACCCATGAGTTGTAAGGAACCTAATGTGTATCTCAAGAGATGCTGCAAGAGAGAGCTTGCAGTTTCTTCTGTAAATGCCATTCAGAATAGCCTGAGGATGTTCCAGTTCTGTGGTGCACAGCAACACTGACATTTTGGATGTCTTCCTTTACTGGTAAAAGTTTCCAAATAGTAAGCCTACTATTTGATCAGAGGATTCCAAATCTTATTGCTTCAGCTCACAGTCAGCTGGGGTGGTGAGCCTTGCTTTCAGTTCTGGTAAGCTTGCCAGGAACACAGCTGAGATGGGGTTCTTGCCTCTTGTTTGTGTTCCTTCACCTCCCAAATATCTGATTTTTCTTCTAGAAGAATAAATTCAACAAATATCTGTTCCAAATATATTTCTTGTCATTAGAATCTAAGTTTTATAGTTCAGTTAGATTTAGGAAAATTCAACTATTAAAATAAAGCAACTAACTTTCTACCTTTTAGAGCAAAGTTAAAGGACACACTCAGACTTTAAAACCCACATGCTCTGCACTTGCTTCTATGTTAGAATCTGCAAACTTCTGGTGTATCAATCTGGAATGTTTTTCTCTGCATCCATATGAATACCCCTCACTTCCATTAAGTCCTTGTGGTTTGGTTTAATGGTGTTGATGTGCAATAAATACTTAGCGAATTGAGTTGAAAATAAAAGGTGGTAAAAATCATTGGTCTTTAGGGTTATTTTGAACCAATGTATATATCGTAAAACTACTTTAAAATATCTCTCTGTAATTAAACCTATTTAAATCTGATGTTCATTCCATTATTCACAGGTAGGTTTGAATAGGGTTATTGATGTTTTTCCAAGTTTTTGTGTGCACCAATAATCTGGCATACAAATCAACTACTATGTTTGGCAAAACGTCAAGAGTTTCCATGTATTCATGTGTGTGCATGCATAACAAAATCTAAAATTCTTAATGGCACAAAGGCATTAGGATAGAAGTGTGAAATGGAACATATACACAGGACAGCAGATGGATAGAGGAGGACCATGATCCAGATTCTAGAGTTAGGAAGCTGTTTCTTCTACAGCCTCAAAGCACAACTTTCTCATTACTTCACTCCAGTCAATTCCTTACTTCAACTCTTCCCAAAGAAACCTTCAAAATTTCTTAGACTGGCCAAGTTATGGTGGTAATCATATTTCAGAATATATATACTTAAATGTACAGCATGATCTATAAATATGCACAGTTACTGTGTTGATTAAGTGTAAAAAGACATTAAACACCCCACAATTTTAGCACTGGGTTTGAAATTTACAGTCTCTGAAATCTTTAGTAGACCATAATGTGGTTTTAAAGCCTGTAGCTACATTCTGTAGAGCCTACATTTTAAAACAAACTGTTGTGTATGGGCAAGATCTTCAACAAGGTTACAAAGAATATTCAATGGGGAAATGGTAGTTTTTTTCAACACATTGTGCTGGGAAAACAAGATCTTCACATATAAAAGAATGAAATTGGAACTGTAGTTTACATCATACATAAGAATAAACCCAAAATGAATTAAAGATTTACATACAAGATCCTGTAAATATAGGGTAAAAACTTCTTGACATCGGTCTTGCAAATGATTTCTCAGATAGGACACCAATAGTTCAGAAAATGAAAACAGAATAGACAAGTAGGGATTTTTGTCAAATTAAAGTTTTTGCCCAGTAAATGATTATATAATACGTGGATTCAGCTGTATTGGTACTTGTACTCTGGTAAAGAGCTAAGTAAATAGTCACAAAATACACAATCGAAACTGAGATAACAACTTTGAAGGAGATCTTTAAGTACCTTTGAGGGCATATAACATGTAAGGACTGATTATTACAAGATGGAAAAAACTGTAAAAAATTTTAAACATGCCTGTGGAGAATGTTGGAATAATTGAAACAGAAAAAAATCTTCCACAAAAAGAATATAATTGCATGGAATTAAAAATATTCAAATATATAGGTTAAATTCTAGGCAAAATTATGAAGAAAAGATGCCGGAGTCCAGCTGCAGCAGGGCTAGGGTTTCCCAAAGGTGGACAGGGAATCGGCGAGTGAGAGACAGAAGACACTGCACACCAGTCTGTGAGTGAATCTGAATCCCCTTTTATTTTGTAGAAGCTGTAGTACATATTTGCTAACCTTTGGCAGCAACCCCCAGCCCCAAGCAGGAAGCACCCCAGGCTTAGGGCCAGGCAGGGACAATCCTAAACAATAGGTTTTAATTAACCTCAACCCCAAGCAGGAAGCGCCCCAGGCTCAGGGCTACGCAGGGACAATCCCAAGCAATAGGTGTCAATTAACTCTTTTCATCTTTGTAACATCTCAATCTTGTTACTTAGTTAGCTTGGGAAATGTAAGCCTATGCACCTGGATGCCTGCAGGAGGAAGAGATGTGTGAGGCTATCATGCCGCTCCCTACATTTTTTCCCTTATCACTTATGGGAGCATGGCAGTCCCTGTGAGTACAGCGCCTGTCTTAGGTCAAGGACTCTTCATATGAACCCAACCAGGCCTTACCCGTCATGGGCCTGCAGGACAGCAATTGGTCCTGTGCCTGTCTTAGGTGGCCGGTGGCATAACATATGTGTCCTAGTTGCCCGTCTCTGGCTACCTGTAGGACAGCGCCTGTCTTAGGTCAAGGACTCTTCATATGAACCCAACCAGGCCTTACCCGTCATGGGCCTGCAGGACAGCAATTGGTCCTGTGCCTGTCTTAGGCAGCCGGTGGGTAACATATGTGTCCTAGTTGCCCGTCTCTGGCTGCCTGTCCAGTGTCTCAGGGCAGTTGTCTCACAGGAACTTTGTAAATCCTCCTCCATGAGCTTTTTCATTTAAAGCTTTTGTATAAACTCTCTCATACTACTCACAGAAGGCAGAACCCCACAACCAGTCCTCACAAAGGGGTTATCTAGAGGGTCTCCAGCAACCCCCCTGGAGTCTCCACCCTCGACTCCATATTGAACGTTACATAAAAACATACACATGTGAACTACACAAATTACAATTATCAGTACAAAACATTCCAAGATCCCCGTGCCCAATTCCCACATGCGGTGTCCTTTTCCTGGAGAAGCGATTGTCACAAGGCGTGGATGGACTAGGACGCAGCATGGACAGAAAAGGGCGCTGCAAAAAGACATTAAATTTGCTTTGGCAAAACAAATTCTAAGAATAGAGAAAAAATTCTTCAAGTGATTAGTATAAAGCGGAAGACTAAAGCAGAGAAAATCAGTTGCCTTCAAACATTCATTCAATGAGAAATTTTGGAAAATAGTAAATCATCTAAAGAAATTGAGAATAAAAGACTCTGATACTATGATTTATAGAAGAATTGTGTTTATCTAATGCAATAGTTACTTCTATAGGAAACTTCTTGTAACTTAAAAATGGGATACATTATTTTTAACATCAGAAAGACAAAGTATTATAAACACAGTAGCCCTATTAACAATAGACCAATAGAATATATGTAATCACTTCTATAGATGATTTTATAACATTTTAAAACTATTCAGAAATAGTTATTGAACACAGATCACATGGAAATATTTGTTTGTGGTGCTAGGGATATAGCAGGGACCAGAAGGATAAAAATCTCTGTTATTCTGGGGATGAATTCAGTGAGAGAGCCAGGTACCCTGAAAAGGCATTTACATATGCCAGGGTATGAGAAGTGGAGAGAGAGAGAGAGAGAGAGAGAGAGAGAGAGAGAGAGAGAGAGAGAGAACACTAAAAAGAGCATGAGAGAGAGAAAGAGAGAGAGAGAATGTGAGAAGGCTGTGCATAGGAAAGGAATCATAATTTTATTTAATTATTTTTGTTTTATTTTTATGAGAATATGTTTGCAATACATAATGCATCACTTGTATGGGGTTATGACATGAACATACACATCTCAATTCTGCTTTTTAATCTTCTTTCCCTCCCATCTTCCCCTTTCCCTCATTTTTAGATCTCCTTCCATTTTGATAAAGATGATTTCCCTACTTCCTACTATCTTTTATCTTGCTCTTTATCTATTTTTATATTTCTTATGTAAGAAAAAATATGAGATTTACACTAGTGTGTCTGATGTATGGCACTTAACATTATGGTGTCAGAGTGCATCCATTTACCTATTACTGACTCATTTGTCTTTCTTTAAGGCAGTAGTACTCCATTCTGTGTAAATACCATATTTTCTTTTTTTTCATTTTTTTAATTTAAACAGAAACAAAAACATGTGATGGGTAGAGATAATGCAGAATTTCAAAAAAAACCCAGAAAAACAATAAGCAAATCCCATGAATCTGCTCTGGGGAGGGAGCAACCAACTGAAGTCACTGTCACTCCCAATTCAGGCTCCTCCTGCCCGATTCCAACACGTCGCCCATTTGGTCATGCCCTTCCCATGGGGGGGGTCTCATTCCCAGCACTGACCATGGATTAATGAAGGTCCATTCACCTGCTCCTCTCTCCCTTGGGCTAACCAACCCCTGACTTCAGCATTGCTGTGGTTCCTGTGAGTGGCGGTGGGAACAAGTTTGGGTGGCTCTGCTGGCCATTGCAGACTCAAGCTGGTGGAAATTCAGGCTGGTGCAAACTTGGTGGGTCACAGCAAAAAAGCTGTGTCCCATAATTTTTAGCTGTTTCAGTTGTAGTCCCGAAGTGTTTGATGAGCTTTTTTACATTATAATTTCTTCCTGTGTCAAGAGGATCCATCTCTCTCATTCTGGGTCTCTACAGGGTGTTTTATTCTGGCATATGAGTTGTTTCTCCCGGGAGGCTTTGTATTTTCTTGCTCACTGATCAGCCATCTTGACTTCTTCAAAATACCACATTTTCTTTATCCATTTGTCTGTGGATGGACATAGATGCTGTTTCAAGATTTGCTATTTTGAATTGTGCTGCTATAAATATGGGTGTGCATGTGCTACTGTAATATAGTATCTTTAATACTTTCAAAAAGATGTCTAGAAGGCGAATTAACTGAGTCAAATGTGATTTCTAATTTTAGGTTTTTTATTTAAAGAGAAAAAAACAGGAAAAAGGTAGAAATATTACATAATTTCAAGAAAAGAAGATAACAGTAAGAAATCACTAGTTGATAAATTACATATTGTTCTTTTAGAAATAATTATTGAAGTTACAGAATTAAAGCACACAAAGTAGACATTCAAGCATTGAGAATGCAAACAGATCTGTTCAGCAATCCAAGAACCTAGTAATATGGTCATCAATCCCACACACCTAAACATACATGCAGCTATATCTTTTATAGCACTTCCTATTTCCTCTTTTTTTAAAATAGCAATTATACATTTTTAAAATTTTATTTAAAGAGAAGAAAAAAGCAAAGCAGAAAAAAGGGTAGCAACAATACAGAATTCTAAAAGAAAGAAAGAAAAAGGAGAATGAAAAAAAGCCCCACTAAGAAATGAGTAATTTATAAATTACGTACTGTCATCCTGGATGTACTTGTTCAAGTTACAAAGTTAAAGGGTAAATAGTAAATATTCAAACAGTCATACTACAAACAGTTCTGCTCAAAGATACAACAAAGATTCAGCAACATGGTCATCTATTTTACACACTCAAACATACATGCAGTTATATCCCTTAGAGCACTTTCTTTTCCTCTCTTTTTTACAATAGCAATTACACATTTTGGGTTTTATTACTCTTATAGTTTTTAGCACTTATTATGCTAGAGACACAATGTGATATTTATAAATATGACCCTTATTTATTTCACTAATGAGGGTAGTCTCAAGTTGTCTCCATTTGCCTATGAAGGCCTCAAGATCATCCTTTTTTATAGCTGAGTAATATTCCATTGTATAAAAATGCCACATCTTTTTCATCCACTCTGTAGTTGATGGGCATCTGGGTTATTTACAGGATTTAGCTATCACAAATTGTGCAGCTATGAACATGGGTGCACATATATCACTGTGATATGAACTTTTCAGTTCTTTGGGGAAAATACCCAGGAGGGGGATAGCTGGATTGAATGGGGCTTCCAATCCTAGTCTTCTGAGAATTCTCCATATGAATTTCCATAATGGTTGCACCAGTCTACATTCCCACCAACAGTGGAGCAGTGTTCCTTTTCCCCCACAGCCTCGCCAACATTTGTTATCAGTTGATTTCTTGATGGCAGCTATCCTTTCCGGAGTAAGGTGAAATCTCAATGCTGTTTTAATTTGCATTTCTCAAATGACCAGTGATGGTGAACATTTCTTCATGTATCTATTTGCCATTTGTATATCTTTCTCTGAGAACTGTGTGTTCATCTCAGATGCCCATTTTTGGAGAGGGTCTTTGAATTTGGGGGGCTTGATGTTTTTCAATTCTTTATATATTC
>PVLA01012478.1:29531-44242 GCA_004027455.1 Hydrochoerus hydrochaeris | reverse complement strand
GGCCTCTCCCCTCATCAGTTTTCCCCTCTATAGTGGCTGCCTCCAGGATTTCACTACAATACCCACCACTGACTGACCCAGCATCTGAAACATATGTGTGCTGCTTACAAAGCTCTGATTCTCATTTCCCATGTTCATGGTTTTCCTTCTAGGGACCTGAAGGACTACTCCTGTCCCCTGCTCCAGACTGAGTCACCACAGCTGTCTCCACACCTGTCCTGTGTGCTGAGAGCTCAGCTGGGCTTCACTGTACCCAGAGCCCGGGCTGTTCTTGAAGAGAGTATGGCTCTGCATGAATAGGAGGTGGCAGGCCAAGCCCCATGCACAGGTCTTTGCTTTCCCTGTGTGCTTTACCATCGGGATGTTCACCTGTGTATGAGGACAGTGACAATCGGTGCTGTGCACACCCAGGGACAGTGGCTGCTCCTGCTGCTCCCTGATGCGCTCCCTCCAGGCCTGAAGGTTCTGCTGGGGCTAGAGAGGCTCCACCTGCCCAGCGGCCTGTGTTGGATCCAAGGAGAAGAAGGGCTGCAGGGCTTCACCTTCACTTGGGGAAGAACATTCTCCAGGTCACATGGCCTGGGGCGCAATGAGCCCATCCTTGTCCTGCATGAAGCAAGCACTGTGGAAAATGATGGCGCTGATAGATCACTGGGTGGTGAGGCTCCCTCTGAGCCTCCCCAGGCAGGGTCACTGTCCTTGGCATGTGCAGAGCCTCTGAGCACAGGGACAGGGGCTAGAGCTGGTGGGAGCTCTCGCTGTGAGACCTCGTGCACCTAGGGTGTACATGGTGACTGGTCCCGGACAGGAGGCTCAGTGTCTTCAAACCAGGAAGTGCAGCGACACAGTGGGACCATGGTCCTTCTGTTCCTGTCTGAGTCTCCACAAGAACCCAAGCTGCCAGGGGGCCTGGAAGAGGTAACTTGTGTGAGCAGAGCACAGGGAAGCAGGAGGTGAACCTGAAGTGGGAGCAGCATCTCCCGTGGATGGATCAGGAATGGTCCGGAGTCACAAGAGCTTTGGGCACCACTAGAAGATGCTGTGGGATTGGTCTAGGAGTGGAATTTGGAAAAGTGGGGAGGAGCAGGCAGGAGACAGCCTAGAGTGCTGGGTGGGTTTACCTGGGTTCTGGTGAGAGCTTAGAGCATCAGAATCCAGACAGAAAAGGAGACGGTGAATGTGATGATCAGGCGGCTTCAGATTGAAACAGGGACAGTGTGGGGAAGTGGATCAGACAAGATTGTTAGTTAGTGGGAGCTGATGCCTTTCTTTTCCAAACTAAAATTTAAACATCTCATGTCTTCCAAAAATGTAAAGTTCTCCTGAAATATTAAGGAAAAACTCATATAAGATCAAAAGAATGTATTTAGGAAAATCAGGAAAAAGAACCAACAGAGAACACTGAAACAGACTATGAAGAGAATTCCCTCCCCAGGTCTACCTTACCATAGTACCTTCAGGTCAGTTAATCACTGCTTATAGGCAGGAAGGTAACAGTCACAAAAATTCTTCCAGTGGAAAATTGGTTACCACCTTTTCCCCACATACAATGGTTGGCAGCTACACTGGAATATACAGAGGAAATGTTGAGCACAAAAATGTAAAAGCTTTTTTAAAGCCTGATTCGTAATCTCTTCTCAATCACTATTTAGAAGTTCATTGTGTTGTTCCTAGAAGCTAAAAGTGTTTGTTGCTGGTGCAGCTTCCTTTTAGCACCAGGTGAGCTGCACCAGGCCCAGCTTCATACAGTTTCCAGGGAGAGAAAGGTTGTGGATGTCTGTGTGTCCCTCCTCACCCAGTCCTTTGTAGTGCAGGCTGTGTGTCCTGCAGCATGAGTGGCCATCCTGCACACAGCAGGCTCACAGTGTGTGGACTCCTCTTTGCCCACTGACCAGCATGTGCCTATCAGCCATAGGCCTCAGACAGCAGAGGAAGCGCCATCACCCTACTGCCCCAGGGATAGGAGAGTAACTAGATCACATTAGAGGGTCCTAGGACCCTCTACAACTTCCTCTACTGGGAGTGGACATCAGTGCAATTCCCCAGCAAGTATTTCTGAACTCTCCTGTGGACAGGATCCTTGGAGGACATCTGGTTCAGAGATGAGAATGAGAATCAGCAGAGGCTCAGAGCACCAGTGTACCAGGCATGAGAGGCCAGGGAGATCGGGTACTAAACAGTGAATTGTGCACCAAGGGCCACAGAAACCATGAGGTCCACAGATCCTCCTCACTGAGACTGAAAGATGAAGGTGCTCATGGGAAACAGTGTGTCCACACTGAGTGCCCCAGAAATACAGGGAATTCCATGGGAAGGAAACCACATGCTAATTCCAATAGGTAGGGAACCCCTAGTTTAGAGTAGTGGGCCAGAGCTTGTTCTGAACAGACACTGATTCCAGGGAAGAAGAGGGATGAAGGGAACCTTGGGTGGTCAGCAGAAACCCGCTTCCAGAGCATAGGGAGTGAGAGTGGCCGTGGTTCTCTGTCCACAGGATGCCGGGCTCAGCCCCGCATTGGGGCAAAGTCTCTATCCCAGCAATTTCTAGGATGGGAGTTGCTGTGAGATGATGCAGGAGGGGTTCTGCTTATTACTTGATGCCAGGAGACAAAGTCATCTTGCCATCACTGTCAACTATTGTGGCCTGTGAGTCTTTCACATGAGGACCATCTCTATGGCAAAATGGACCTGTGATTCTAAATTACCACCATCGGCTTAGAGCAGGAAAGAAGTTTCTGCCAAGGAACAGGGCTGAATTCCTGCTTTTGTACATCACAGCCTGCACTAACTTGTGTGGTGTGAGCTCCTAACTTGTGGCAGATCTTGGTGAAGAGCTGAAGTTTAGCTTTTTGCATTTATTGTAATTTTAATGTAAGTAATATCCATTGCTGGTTACTGTCCTATTTGTTAACTCAGATACAGAATAGAATTCATCACTGAAAGTTTGCGTGATAATTTCAGGAAAGATTGGTCTGGACATTTGCACCAAGTACTATGAGATTATTTCAAGGAACTTTGAGAAACTTTAGCCTCCAACACTGAGGACTCGACTGCGGCCCATGTCTTCACGAGACTGATGTCCCATTGGAGCCACAGGGTGCTAGGTATTGTTAAGTGACTCTAGATTGCTAAACAAATTTCCACCCTATGCAGATCCAGAGGAGCAGCATTGAGGAAACCTGCCCAGGAGAAGCCCAGGCCCTTGCCTGAGGGGCTCTGTAGGCTCAGATCCTGAAAAGGCCTGGCTTCTGCATGGGTTTGGTGAGTGCTGAGTTCCAGGTCATGCTGGGCTTGGTGCACAGTGCTGGGTGCACAGGGCAGGGAGTGAACCCTGCTGTGAGGGGTCTGAAGTCTCATGTCATTGTTGTCTGCTGTGTGTCTTTGGCTGCAGGGTCCTGACAGGAAGAAGGTGAGGGATAAGAGCCCAAGACTGCAGCCCTGAAGGCAGCACCATGGATGTGCATGGGTTGGCAACCGCGGGGAGGTTTTCTGCTAAGGGAGCTCCTGTTCCACCCATGATTTAGTCCTCTTCATGTTGTGGTCTCAGTGAGATTGTTGTTTAGAAATCCACTATGGAGCTCCGAGATCAGGATCCCAACCTGTGTGAGCATGACTGACTACACAGCATCACCTCAACCCAGGGAAAACGGGGCTTAGCCAAGCTGGTAGAAAGACTGTCATGACCACAAGAGAAAGCAGCGGGTCCTGGCTTATAGATCATTCTCGCCCATGGCCCTAAGTGGTTTCTTTACTTGCATCCCTGTGAGGTTTTCCCCATCTCAGAGCATCAGAATGTCCAGGGCTGCTTGGCTTTTGGACAATATGCTGCTCACCCCAGCATGGACATGACAGGTTTCCCAGAATAGCACTTTCTCAGAGTGGTGACCAAGCCTGAGCCACGTTTCTCTTCACAACTTTATTAAAGCGACTATATGTGTAGGAGAGTAGCCTGAAATCCACCAGTTTTCAAGCAAGAGAAGTCAAATGTGGGATTATTTGTAACAGTTCTCTCACAGAGGTTCCTCTGCAGCAGTAAAACCCTTTATCTCCTCATCCTGGACAGGCTAGAGAAGAGCAGGCAGCTCCTGGTCTTCACAGGGGTCTTAGTTTCCAGCACTGGAGCTTCCTCCTCACAGAGGTGATTCAGCTCACCCCGGACCCCAGACTCTGAGCATCACAGGCTCCTTCAGGAAACTGGCTTAGCACGAGCCAGAGCCATTTCAGTTCCTAAACTGAATGAGACCCTTAGACACTGGAAACCTTTGCCTGTGAGCTGCCAGAGAATTCACTGGAAAGTCTGCTATATCACTTGCTCCAACCTCATACCTCCCACCTGAGAAGTTCTTAATAGTCAAGAGGCAGACAGGGACAGGGAGGACACAGCATGTGGCATAGAGCATGTGGTTCGGACAACATCCTGAAGACAATCAATCACACAGGAGGTGACCTGTGTCCCTGTGGATGCTGCCCTTCATGACTGTGACTGGTCCTGGGCCAATAGGGCTTGGGGCCATTAGTGCATAAACTCAGCCTCCCAAGGGTCCTGGGGACCCCATGTCTCTGGACAGGTTTCTCCACCAGGATCCTCTGCTGCCTTCCCTTCCAGGATTTACCTGACATGAGAGGCTGACTGATTTGTGACACATTTTTTCTTCTGCAAGACAGGAGGTGGGAAATGAGAAAAGGTGTAATAACAACAGGGTGTGATATTCACAGCCCCAGGTCACATTCTACAAAGTTCATCACTTGCTGCACACATGGGAAGATGACCAGCTCCTTCTCCCCACAGTGCAGCAGGGCAGGTGTGTGGGAAAGTTTCAGACAAGGCCCAGGGTGAAACAGCTCTAGCCAAGGCCACACTGAACCCTTGGCCAAAGAATCCCAATGCTTGCACAGTGCACATCCTGTACTGCTGCACCCAGAACCACAGGGAGACACTGCTGTGTACTCACTGCCCTCTGAGAGACCCAGATGTGACTCTGCTCCTCTAGGCAGCATCCCCTGCCACATGAGCACAGTGGCCAATATCTACATATGGACAATGTATATAGTAAATGCAGTCTGCTTACTACATGCATGTCCTTCATGGCTTGCAGTATATTAGAGGATTACAGTATTGATCTCTCTTCTATTTCTATATTATTGTGGGTCACTACTTTTACTTATTTTGTACATTTCCAGCCCTTTTCCCACACACTGTCAAAGGTTTCAGCCTTAGTCCTCCTGTCCTTTTATGATTTACTGTTAGCATTTCTTTAAAATCTTTGAAAACTAAATACTTTCTGTCCACTTTACTTGTGATGTCAGTGAAATGAGTAAAATATCTTCAATGAACATTTAGTATTTTAAAGGATTTGGTTCTGTGTTTCATGGTTTCATTTTTTAGAGAATATAATGGTGCATCTAATTTACCAGAGGCTTTCATATATTATTATTTCTGTCATTTAATGAATAATTCTTATTCTTATAAACAGTTATTTACTATAATTATTGATTGGAGATTATCTTTTTTTCCCCAATGATCATGACCTCGCTTTGGTCAGGAAGGACCTCTGCCACTGACCTGTATCCCTGGCCCAAGATTTTCATTTTTGATGCTACTAGAGAAGTTTCAATTCTGCCTGATCTTCATGATTTTCCACTTCAACAAAGGAGACCTGCTCCATACATGAAAGGAAGGAGCAGCTAGCACAGTGGGCAGTGAAATTCTCCTGTCTTCAGCTAGAAGAAGACACATAGCACATCTGTTGAGATCTTTTCTTGTGCTCAGTGGAAAATTTCTTCATCTATCTCTTTATCTTGGAAGAGAACATTCTTTGCTCAAAAGAAAGAAAACTTCCTCATCCACAGCCGTGTAAGGTGTGGTCACCGTGGTGTGGACAGATCTCCATGACTCCTTACTCCTGCATCTACATTAGGACCTGTGACCTTCATCTCTCCTCTTCCCCATCACAGCTCTGCTTTACAGCAGTTACCAAAATACTACTACACACTTCACATCTCCAAAGAGGCTGTGATTCAGTGTCTTCATAGCAGGAAAAAAAATTTTAAATGGGAAAAAATTGTTCAAAAAGAAAGAGCAACTGGAATGAGGGAAGCAGAAAGGGAAAGGGAAAACATATAAACGTACATATGTACGTATATATGGTAGTTATACTATTAATTTCTCTTTGTTCATCAAAATGAATGACTTATGCTGTTAGGGTCTAGATGATTAAATACCTACATCTTGTACTCTTAAGTCATTAGAAAATAATACTCAATTTATTAACCATTGTTTCTCCATTATTATCCCATTTTGAAATTTTTTTATCACCTATACAATAAAATTATAAAACAATAAAAACACAAAAAATAGAGACAAAAGACACAAATGCCATCTGCCAGGATGTTGCCCTAAAGTGTGTCAATCAGCTATATGGTGATAATATTTTACACAGCAGTTGTATGGAAAACAACAATTTCTTTTTTTAAAATTTTATTTAAAGAGAAACAAAAGCATGTAAAGGTAGAGGTAATACAGAATTCAAAAAAAAAGATAAACAATAAGAAATCACTAGTTAAAATTACATATTGTCGTTTTAGAAATAGTTGCTCAAGTTACAAAATTAAAGCATACAAAGTAGTTAGTCAAACAGTGAGAGTGTAGACAGCTACGCATGCGTGAAAAGCTGCATGTATTTCTATACTTTCTGTATTAGAGGGAAAAACAAAACCTAGTAAGAAAACAAAACAAATTCCTATAAAAACATGAAACCAAAAAGTCTTATAAAGCCACAGTACAAGGTGATCTACAATGATTATTGTGTTGTTTCTTATCTTCAATAGAATGTCTATATCAATGGGCATAATTGAATATTGCAGTATGATTGAGTATAGCAGTAAATAATAATATTAGTAAAAATAAAATATTGTAGACAGTATAAAACTTCAAAGGCAGGTAATAATCAAACCATAGTGGATATTCTAGTGGATCTTGTCATCTTAAGTGCATTTGCCTATACTCTCAGACTTGATAGTATCAATCATAACAGCTTTGAATAAAATCTATCAATACAAAACAGCAATCCAACAAACCAGATTTGATTACGATCAGTCATGGTAAAACAGTGTAGGTTTTACAGAGCTTTAGATTAAGTTAATAGGAAATTAAGGATGATTATTGTACTATATCCTGTTATTTTTGGGATTGCTGTCTGTGCCCTCAAATCTAGTACAGGTAGAATGACTGGAACAGAATATAATACATCTAAGCAGAGTAGTGTGAGTAATGTGGGTTTTAAATCCTGGTGCACTATTAACAATATAGCATATCAAGGCCATCTATGTTAGAGATTCTAGTTATCCTTCTCTGCCTCATTTCTGCTATGCTATTTTTCTGCCTTTGTTTGTCTAGTTTTTTCTTTCATTCTACTGCCTGCCCCACTCATTGAGGCCATTCTGCCACTGTTCCTAATATTCTGGTATTTTTTTTCTCTCTCTCTAGAATGTCCTTCAGTATTCTCTGTAGGGTTGGATTGGTGGTCACAAACTCGCCCAGTTCCTCTTTGTCATGGAAGCATCTTGTTTCTCCATCAACTTCTAGTGACAGTTTTGCAGGGTACATCAATCTGGGCTGGAGGTTATTTTCTTTCAGGGCATGTAACACTTCACCCCAAGCACTTCTTGATCTGATAGTCTGTGTTGAGAAGTCAGCCACAATTCTGATGGGCTTACCTTTATAGGTAATCTGTTTCTTTTCTCTGATGGCTTTTAATATTCTGTCTTTATATTGAATTTCTGGTATCTTGTTATTATATGTCTGGGTGTAGGTGGCTGGAGTCCTGTATGCCTCACATAACTGAATGTCATTTTCTTTTCCTATGCTTGGGAAGTTTTCCTTAATTATTTCCATGAATAGCCTTTGTAATTCACCTGTATGCATTCCTGCTTCTTCATTCACATTTCTTATTCTTAAATTGTAGATTCTCTTGTCATCTTCTAGCCTTTATATTGTTACTGCCTGTTTCCTTGTTATTTTTAAGAGATCTTTCCTTTCATGATCACACGTTGCAAACTTATCTTCAAGTTTTGATAGTTTATCCTTAGTTTCTTTTAAGGAGTTTTGCCACCTTTCAATGGAGTTTTTAATTTCCTGGTAGTCTCTTTGAATCTGCTTCATGTATTCTATATTTTCTGTGTATTCTTTATTGAATGTTTCTCTTTTTTTGTTCCTCCATTCTTCCATCTGTATCATCCTGAGAGATGCTTCTTGAGAGCATTTATTTTATTACTCTACTCATATCCTGCTTTACCTGATTTAATATTTCAGTTTTGAGCTCGTCTACAAGGTCCCAAAGATATCTCTTAATGTCCATTGAAGCCACGTGTCTGATGTTGTTGCCTGTTTGCTGCCTTCAGTCTCCCTCGTTTTTCCTTCTCCTGGATCAGGGCTCTCAAGGTTTTGGGCTAAGGGCCTCCTCCTGCGTCTCTCTCCTGTCATGGCCCTGGCTTCCTCCACACAGGTTACAGTGCAGGTCCCAGCCCCCTTCGCTGTTGGCCACATTTCCTCTGAAGCATGCTGGCAAGGGAACTCTGCCCTCTCCTGCCTGCTCTTGTCACTTAGGTGTAAGCAGCATTTGCATATGCCTGCCCCTCCCCACAGGGCCAGCCAAACTTCAGCTGCCTTCACCAAGTTAGTACTTGCTAGGCGTAGGGAATTGATTTGGGATGGCTCATCTGGTCCTGGCCAGGTGCGCGGCCCAGTCCAAGCAAATCCCACTAATCTGCTCTGGGGAGGGAGCAACCAACTGAAGTCATTGTCGCTCCCAGTTCAGACTCCTCCTGCCCGATTCCAACATGTTGCCCATTTGGAAGCACCCTTCCCATTGGGGGGTCTAATTCCCAGCACTGACTGTGGATTAATGAAGGTCCCTTTGCCAGCGGCGCTCTCCACTGGGCTCACCAACCCTGCACTTCAGCACTGCTGTGCCTCCTGTGAGTGGTGGTGGAACGAGTTTGGGTGGCTCTGCTGGTCATGCAGATTCAAGCTGCACAGACTTGGCGAGTCACCATGAAAACACTGTGTCCCTTAATTTTTAGCTGTTTCAGTTGTAGTCCCAAAATAGTTGATGAGCTTTTTTACATTTTAATTTCTTTCTGTGTCAAGAGGGTCTTTCTCCCTCTGTCTGGGTCTCTCCAGGGTGTTTTATTCTGGCATATGAATTGTTTCTCCTGGGAGGCTTTGTATTCTGTTGCTCACTGATTGGCCATCTTGTCTTCTTCCTCCAAAGTCAACAATTTCTGTAACCTCAAATACACCAAAGTCTTCTCAGTAATGTGGTAATGAGGCTCATAATGACGCTGGACAGTGTGTAGCTTCAATTACAGGATCTCAAGTTGAACTGTTTTTTAACTTTCTTCATTTGACATTGATAATATGTAAATATTATATTAAACATTTACACCAAGTGAGAAACTCAGGTTTCTTGCAGTGAGAGAGTGCTTTGCTCATATGCCTCATTGAAGGATTTCTTTTTTAACCATGTTGTGGAATTTTAAATTGAGCCCTAATGACAGCTTGATTCATACATATGTATAATTGCTATTAATTTGTGTTTGTTTGAATAAAAGCCATAACAGGTGTCCCTTTGTGGTTACAGCTACCCTCTTCCTTGACACCCACATCTCCTCCTCAGGCAGTGCAGTCCTGGGTGCTAACACATCAGCTATGCCTAATTTATCCTCCTCTCTCCCTTCTGGGCACTGGTGCTATGGGCACCCAGCCTGGATCTCCTTGTTTCTAATGATGGCTCAAGTATCTGCTTTGTACCCTTTGGCACATTTTGTAGAAGGACCCCTCATGTTGTGCAACGCACATTTAAATATTCCCATTGGTTGAGATGATTCAGAAATAGGAAATGTCTTCAGAACATTCTGAGTCCAAATAGCTCATTGTGGTCCTAATTTCCTCTGTCAAATTATTTTTTTGAAATTGAAGTCTACTGACACTGTTTCTACAGTTGATGCACTGTAGTTGCTTTCACAGATGTTAGTGCACCCAAAAAAATGCCTAGAATATGGTAAATTAAAACTCATGAGCAGGCAGAATCCAAGACAGGTTTCAGAGCAAGACCAATGTAACAACTGGGAAGCTGAAACCTCCCCTGTGGTCCCACCCTGCCCCCAGGATCATCGCAGAAGCCCGCCTCAGGTGTAAGCTGCCTGAAACATCCCCCTTGGGCCTGCCCTGCCACTGGGAACATCGTGGAAACCCCCATAAGGCATAAGATGCCTGGGACCTCCCCTGTGGGCCCGCCCTGCCACCAGGAACATCAGAAGACCTCAGTGTGGGAGACCTAAACCTGGCCTCCATTCTGATATAATAAGCCATCTTCACATTTCCGAGATAAGCACTAGGGTTAAGCTTCTGTTTAGAGATAAATTCCTATTTCTCAGCCTTCCCTGGCCATCCCCCACAACACCACGAGGTATGGGACCTCCCACTGTTGCTTGGTAACCTGCTGACGTAAGGGCTCTGGCTTCCCACTCTTCGAAACACAGGATTCCCGCACTTCCCAAACCCGACATATTTGCCGTGCCTCCCCTTAATAAACGAGACTTGATCAGAGCTTTTGTCTTGTCTCCATTTCTCGTGTTTCTTGTTCCTTTGTCATCCCCACTCTCCCTCTAGGCTCTTCATTGACTTACCCGTGGATCGGGACAAGTGGCACCTCAACCTGCAGCTCTAGAATGGGGGACTCCATGAGGGACACTGTTTTTGAAGCTGGTAGAAAGACAAAGGAAAGAGGATAAGTGAACACGGGAACCTGCTGCATTTTCTATGCCTCGGTAAGTGAACAGTGATTATGGGGCAAGCAATGAGTGAACATGAAATGTTCACTGAGGGCTTGGGAAAAGCTTTAAAGACACAGGGAGTAAAGGTTAAAATGAAACATTTGTGTCATTTTTTTGATTATATTAAAGAGGTCTGTCCTTTGTTTCCTACTGAAAGAACTATTGACTCAAAACGATGGAAAAGGGTTGGTGATGCTCTCAAAGACTATTATAATGTTTTTGGACCCAAAAAGGTCCCAGTAACTGCCTTTGCTTATTGGAATTTTATAGATGAAATTTTATCTCAGAGACAAAATGACCCTCAGCTCACTAATGTGATTAAAAAGGGTGAAAAGATTCTGCAGGAGAACCAAAGAGAGAGGGAAACTAGTTTAGGAGGAAAAGGTCAAACTCAAATAGAACCAAATGCTGAAAAAGAAAAGGACCTGATGTCTCTCGGTAGTGATAGTGAAGAAGAAAAGGCCCAAATAGATTACAATGGGGAATCCCCTCCAAAACTGGACATCACACGTAGCAAAGAGGCCAAAAAGACCTTGTCTGGCACTAATAATCCCTAAAAAGAGGGAGCCGCTCCTAATAATCCTGAAGGAGCCAAACCCCCAAAAATATACCCTGATTTGCAAAAACTTTTTAAGGCCAAGATGTATAATGATGAAATTGACTGGGGCGATCTAGTGGAAGAGGCTGCCTGATATAATCTGGACTGGCCCCTGCCATATACTGTTAGTCCCACTGCTCCCGCTGATTCTGCCAAGCCTGTCCCCCTTTTTGCCTGCCCGGTCCTTGATCCCAGAGAAGAGCTAAAAAGCAAAATTGAGCTCCTTAAAAAACAAATAAAATTAGAAAAAGAGCACCAAGATCTTATAACTCTTTTAAAAGAATTAAAGCTAAAAACTCTAATTTCCAAAACAAAACCGAGTTCAGTCGTAGGGAACCGCAAGTGCCTGTTAAAAGCAAGATAAAGCATATTGTTTTCCAACCTGATCAGATATCAAAATTGAGCAACATAGAGACATTCCTGGTGACTGAGACCACTGATGTGGAAGGCCACATATTTCGACACCAATTCTGGTTTCGATTTCAAAATGCTGAGGGAACTAAAAATGGCGGTCACTCTCTATGGGTCAACCACTCCCTATACTCTTGCTATTTTGGATTTGGTAGCCTCACAGTGGCTTATGCCTACCAATTGGCAGACTTTGGCTTGGGCCACCTTATGGGGGGGATTATCTCCTATGGAAATCGGAGTACGCTGAGAATTGTAGAGACCTTGCCAGACAAAATGTCCAAATTTGCAATGCTTGGAACCTTGAAATGCTGACAGGGGAGAGCCCTTATGCCACCAATAATGAGCAGATGTGTATGACCCAGAGGCTTTTGCCCAAATCCAATCTGCCAGCACCCAAGCCTGAAGAAAATTGCCTTCTAAAGGAGACATCTGCTCCTCTCTTACTAATCTTAAATAAGGGCCAGAAGAACCTTTTAAAGACTTTGTCGATCACCTAATTATGGTCATTAACAGGATTTTTGGTGGTGCCGATGCAAACTCAGACTTCATCATACATTTGGCTTATGAAAATGCTAACCCTGCCTGTCAAGCCACTATTAAACCACATAAAAAAATCAGACTTAACAGAGTACATACATCTCTGCTCAGATATTGGGGCTTCCTATCAACAGGGCCTTGCTATGGCAGCTGCACTGCATGGGTGTACAGTCAAGGAATTCTTATCCCAGAGAAATAACAAGCAATGTTTTAAATATGGAGTGACTAGTCATTTTTCTAAAGACTGTAAAAGTTTCTAAAATTAATACAAAATCCAAATTGACAGGGTTATGTCCCCAATGCAAGAGAGGATATCATTGGGCAAATGAATGCAGGTCCAATAGAGATGCCAATGATAAACAGTTGCCTCCCTTACAGGGAAACGGGAACCAGGGCCAGCCCCAGGCCCCCAAACCCAAACAAATATTTGGGGCAGTCAGCTTTGTTCCAGTAAACAACAATCCATTTCAGACCTCTTTAGAGCCACCTCAGGGAGCACAGGATTGGACCTTAGTTCCTCCACTCACATGGTATTAACCCCTGATATGGGGATTCAGGCCCTCCCTACCAGGATCTTTGGCCCTTTATCTAAAGATACATTTGGCTTCATAATAGAATGCAGTAGTTCGACACTTGATGGACTGCAGATAATTCCTGGAGTGGTTGATAACGATTATTCTGGAGAAATTAAAGTCATGGTATCCTCTCCAAAATAGTCCATGCTATTATGAAAGGGCAAAGATTTGCTCAATTGTTGCTACCACCCTTGATCTCTACATCCAAGAGGGTACTTTGTCAACAAGGGTTTGGTCCTCAGATGCCTATTGGGCACAAATTATTTCACCACAAAACCCCTCATGACCCTATGGTTAGATGGTAAAAAATTCACAGGTCTAATAGATACAGGTGCAGATGTCACCATTATTAAAAGGGAGGATTGGCCCCTGCCTGGGCCCTGGATACTACCATGACCCATCTAAAAGGGATAGGCCAAAGCCAAAACCCAGAAAAAAGCTCAAAACTTCTAATTTGGAAAGATAAAGAGGGTAATCAAGGCACTGTCCAACCCTATGTTATTGCAGGATTGCCAATTAATCTCTGGGGTAGAGACTGGTTATCTCAACTGGGACTAATCATGGGCAGCCCCAACATGATTGTTACTGCACAAATGTTAAACAATGGGTATTCACCTGGTCAAGGCCTGGGAAAAAATAGCTCAGAAATCATAGAGCCCATACAACCTGTTGCAAAAGCAGACAGTGCCGGATTAGGCCATTTTCCATAGGGGCCATTGACTCTCCTGTGACCCATGCAGAAAAGATTACATGGTTGTCAGAAGAACCTGTATGGGTTGATCAATGGCCTCTTAGCTCTGAAAAATTGTTGGCTGCACAACAGTTGGTACAGGAGCAGCTTAAGGCTGGCCACATAGTTCCCAGCAGTTCATCTTGGAATACACCCATTTTCATTATAAAAAAGAAATCTGGCAAATGGCAGTTGCTACAAGACCTCAGAGTGATAAACAAAACTATGGTTTTGATGGGAGCCTTACCACCAGGTCTCCCCTCACCTGTGGCCATACCTTTGGGGTATCTCAAAGTTATTATAGACTTAAAGGATTGCTTTTGTACTATTCCCTTACACCCAGAGGATCAAAAATGCTTTGCCTTTAGCCTACCTGCTGTGAATTTCAGGGTCCCCATGGACAGATATCAGTGGTGCATCCTGCCACAAGATATGGCTAACAGCCCTACTTTGTGTCAATCCTATGTTGCCTTGGCCATTAAGCCAGTCAGAGAGCATTGGCAACACATGTGTATCGTCCATTACATGGATGACCTTTTGATAGCCAGAAAAGATGGCAACAGAGTCCTACAACGTTATGCTGACCTGCAAGATGCATTACATGATAAGGGACTACAGATAGCCCCTGACAAAGTTCAGCTCACAGATCCTTATACGTACTTAGGTTTTCAAATGAGGGGACCTCAAGTCTCCTCTCAAAAAGTACAATTAAAATTGGACAGACTTAAGACCTTAAATGACTTCCAAAAACTCCTAGGGCATATCAATTGGCTTACACATTATCTAAAAATCAGTAAAGGTGAACTAAAACCCCTCTATAACATTTTACATGGTGACCCTAACCCCACCTCCCCTTGTGAGCTCACAGCTGCAGGAAGACAAGCCATACATATTGTTGAACAGGCCATTAGATCTCAGGCTGTTACCTTCATGGATTATGACAAACCCCTACGATTTATCATATGTAAAACTGCTTTTTTCCCAACCACTGTTTTCTGGCAGACAGCACCTTTAATGTGGGTCC
>PVLA01012478.1:0-29431 GCA_004027455.1 Hydrochoerus hydrochaeris | reverse complement strand
ACCATAAACAGCCATTACCCCTCAGACAAATTATTGACTTTGCCAATGAACATCCATCTCTTTTCCCAGCTGTCACCAAATTTAAACCACTAAAACATGCCTTGCTGGTTTTTACTGATGGCTCTTCAATCGGCATCACTGCCTATACCGTTCAAGATGAGACAATAACCTTTCAAACAAACAGCAGGTCTGCCCAAATGACAGAGTTATATGCTGTCACCACAGTCCTCTCTGCTTTTCCTACCCAACCCCTTAATATTTATACTGATAGTGCATACATCGTGCATTCTGTTCCCCTTTTTGAAATAGTTGGACAAATTAGACATGCCTCCACTACTGGAGAACTTTTTAGACAAATACAAAGATTGACTTCCAAAAGGTCCCATCCATTGTTTATTGGACACTTGTGTGCCCATTCTAAATTACCAGGACCCCTTTCTGAGGGTACAAAGCTGACCTAGCCACTCAAACTCAAAACCCTCTCTATGTACTAATTAATATCACCCCTAATGATCAAGTTGTCACAGTACAAGAGTCACCAATTACACCACCTCAATGCCCAGACCCTTTGACTCATGCACAAGGTTACTAGAGACCAAACCAGACAGATAGTTAAAAATTGCCCCTCCTGCGCTACACATCTTCCTGTTCCACACCTTGGAGTCCATCCCAGGGGGTTGCTGCCCAATGCGTTGTTGCAAATGGATGTCACCCATATACCCGAGTTTGGAAACCTTAAATATGCCCATGTGACTATAGATACCTTTAGCAGTTTCATTTATGCCTCCCTCCAAACAGGCGAGGCCACCAAACATGTCATCAGCCATGTGCTCACTGCCATGTCGGTCTTAGGATGCCCACAACAGCTCAAAACTGACAATGGTCCAGGCTATATCAGCTCTGCCTTTGCTCAATTTTGCAAACATCTCAATATCCAATGTATTACGGGCATACCCTATAACCCTCAAGGCCAGGGAATTTTTGAAAGGGCACATCTCTCCCTTAAAATTACTATTGAAAAAATAAAAAAGTGGAATAGTACCCCACCAAGGGATCACCCAGGAATATTTTATCTCACTCCCTATTCATCCTTAATTTTTTTAAATCTGGATGCCAATGGGCAATCAGCTGCCACCTGGTTTTGGCACACAGAAACACAAAAAAGGTTTGCCTCTGTGTTATGGAAGGACCCTCTAATTCATGGAACAGCCCAGACCCAGTCCTTATCTGGGGTCGGGGATCAGTATGTATCTATTCCAAACAAATGAAGTCTGCACGTTGGTTGCCAGAGTGTTTAGTTAAGCAAATAGATCAAGTTCAACAAGTAGAGGATGACTTTACAGATGATATACTGACAGCCACACATAGAGCTCTAAATGCTTCCAACCCTGAATTAGCCAAAGAATGTTGGCTGTGCATGACGTTGGGCACCCCCATGCCCCTTGCTATCCCCTCAGATGTGACCCCATTCTCTGTCACTACTGACAACAGGCAGAACTGCAGTGCCAACCTTCCCTTTAGAGTACAGCCCTTGGGTTTTAAAGATTCCCCCTGCCTTCAAGGAAAACTTGATAATGATACCTCTGATTTTGATGTTGGTTTTATTACCTTTGCCAACTGTAGCTATGTAAGTAATTATAGCTCCTCCCTTTGTCTCCCAAAGGGACAAGTGTTCATTTGCAGAGGAAACATGGCTCTAATGCTCCTACCTGTCAATTGGACAGGGCTATGTGTGGTGGCTACACTGATATAGATATTATACCAAGAAATGAGCCCGTTCCTGTTCTTAGCCTTGACTACATTGCAGGCCGTACAAAGAGGGTGGTTCAATTCATTCCCCTGTTGGTGGGGCTAGGCATTTCAGGAGCTATAGCTACAGGATCAACAGGACTAGGGGTTGCTATACATTCTCATATCAAGCTCTCTAACCAGTTAATTGATGATGTTCACACCTTATCTAATACTATTCAAGACATTCAAGATCCATTAGACTCCCTGGCAGAGGTAGTTCTCCAAAACAGGAGGCCATTAGACCTCCTCACAGCAGAACAGGGAAGAATCTGCTTGGCTTTACGGGAACACTGCTGTTTCTATGCAAATAAATCAGGTATAGTCCGAGATAAGATTAAAAGGCTACAAGAAGATTTGGTAAAAAGAAGAAAAGAGCTATTTGAGAACCCTCTTTGGAATGGAATGTTGCCCTACCTCCTCCCCTTACTTGGGCCCTTACTTGGACTATTAATCCTGCTCTCATTAGGACCCTGCCTCTTAAATAAGTTGATGGCTTTTGTTAAACAACAGATAGATTCTTTAAAAATGCAAACCATACAGGTCCATTACCACAGGCTTGAGATGGCTGACAGAGTGGATTACACAGAGCCCTAAAGGCCCTATTGTTATGGTGATGCCCAAAGCAGACTACCTTAACCTCCTCACCCTGGTGCGCTAAACTGGATAGCCAGAGACAGGCAACTGGAGCCCACACACATCCACATCTCCAACCACCACCTAAGACAGGAACAGAGCCTCCCACTGCTCTGTTTTCCAATGACAGGTAAGGATCCAGTTGGCCCCTTGTGAAGGCATCCTGACCCAAGACAGGCACAGTCTCCTCAGGGACATACAGCCTGGTTATTCATTTTTAGAGAAAAGGGGGACCTGTGGGAGAACTAAACCTGGCCTCCATTCTGAGATAATAAGCCATCCTCACATTTCTGAGATAAGCACTAGAGTTAAGCTTCTGTTTAGAGATAAATTCCTATTTCTCAGCCTTCCCTGGCCATCCCCCCAAAAGCATGAGGTATGGGACCTCCCACTGTTGCTTGGTAACCTGCTGACATCAAGAGCTCTGGTTTCCAGCTCTTCCAAACAAAGGATTCCCGCCCTTCCCAAACCCTTGCCTCCTCTTAATAAACCAGACTTGATCAGAGCTTTTGTCTTGTCTCCATTTCTCATATTTCTTGTTCCTTTGTCATCCCCACTCCCCCTCTAGGGCCTTCATTGACTTGCGCCTGGGTAGGGACACCTCAGCAGGCTCCATTCAGTGTGAAAAAACTTGGAACTTCAATCCCAGGTGGTGAACCTTGGACTGCAGTGGATTAACTGTGTCAGTATGGTTAGTATGCCCCTAAAATAGAAGTGTACAGTGGATAAATAGGGCCAGTAGTAAAACCCAGTCCACCTAACCATAAGACCTTGGTGAGTCTCAAAAGAGTGTGTGTAATCCCCTCACACAGAAAACATCAGGCAGAGTGAAAATGACAAAATGAAAAAGCAAAATGCAGTCTCAGACATATAGGTTACCAGAAGCAAGTACAGCAGACAATTAAATAGAGGACCCTGAAAGTAAAACACCAGGAATCTCTGAAAAGATAGCAAGTGAAATAAAAAAGCAACTGCATCAGGCTACAGAGGAAATCAAATTAGAAGTACTCTCCCATGTAAAGACAGAAATAACAACTTCAGTAAAGGAGTTGTTGAATGCAGCTAAAGAAAAAAAAAAAGTACATGAGCATGGGAAAATGATTGAAACTTTGAATGAACAACATAGAAAACAAGCAGAATTCATGAAACAAACTCAAGAGACATCCAAGAAACAAAAAATTCTATTGAAAGTGTCCAAAACCACCTAAAGGAAGCTGAGGATAGGATTTTGGACCTTGAAGATAGTACAGCGATTAGTGATCAGGAGAGGATAGAACTTTTAAAAATAACAAAGCAGCATGAAATGACAATCCAGAAGCTTCATGATGATGCTAGGAGCAACAATGTAAGATTAATGGGCATTAGTGAAGATACAGGAGTCCAGGAAAATAACATACAAAAAGTATTTACAGAAATAATTGTAGAAAATTTCCCCAAAATGGGGAAAGAATCTGATATGCAGATAAGTGCGGCATATAGAACACCAGTCACAATCAACATAAATCCACACTGAGACACATAATAATTAAGATCTTAGAAATACAGCATAAAAGCAGAATACTAAAAGTGGTCAGAGAAAAGACAAAACTAACTTATTAAGGAAAGCCCATTAGATTCACAGTAGACTTTTCAGCACAAACCCTCAAGTCAAGAAGAGCTTGGAGTGAGGTATTTCAAGCCCTGAAAGAAAACAATCTTCAACCCAGACTGATGTACCCAGTAAAACTTTCACTCAAATTTAATGGAGAGACAAGACAGTTCCATGAGAAAGAACAACTGAAGAAATTCACATCCAGAACCAATGCTAGAAAGAGTACTGAAAGACATACTAGACAGAGATTAAAAACAACCACAATCCCCAAAACAACAACAGAAAGAAACTACCTGGTAGGATAAGCAATTAAATAAAAGCAGAAAGAAACAACTGGAACATAACATGGCAAAGTCCAGCCAGTACATATCAGTGCTATCCATAAATATAAATGGCCTCAATTCACCTATAAAAAGAAATGGATCAAGAATGAGTCAAGAAACAGGATCCCACAATATACTGCATACAAGAAACATTTCTCACCCAAAAGGAAACTCATAGATTAAAAGTCAAAGGATGGAAAACAGTATTCCATGCAACAGGAACCCAGAAAAAATCAGGGGTAGCTATTCTATTTGGAGACAACGTGAACTTCAAGCCTAAAATGATTAAAAGAGATAGAGAAGGTCACTACATACTAATGAGTGGAAAAATTCAAGAAGAAGAACTAACAATTACAAATATATATGCACCAAATACAGGAGTACACAACTATATAAGACAGATACTAATGCACATGAAAAATCAAATAAACAAGAATATAACTATAACATGGGATCTTAACACCTCATTGTCACAAAGGCATAGATCAACTAGACAAAAAGTCAGCAAAGAAATAACAGAACTGAATCATACCTGTGAGCAATTGGACTTAGTACATGTTTACAGTGTTCCACCCAACCATGTCAGAATACACATTCGTCTCAACTGCACATGGGACATTCTCCAAAATAGACCATATATTATCCCATGAAAGATCATCCTTTTTTATAGCTGAGTAATATTCCATTGTATAAAAATGCCACATCTTTTTCATCCACTCTGCAGTTGATGGGCATCTTGGTTGTTTCCAGGATTTAGCTATCACAAATTGTGCCGCTATGAACATGGGTGCACATATATCACTGTGATATGAACTTTTCAGTTCTTCAGGGAAAATACCCACGAGGGGAATAGCTGGATTGAATGGGGCTTCCAATTCTGGTCTTCTAAGAATTCTCCATATGGATTTCCATAATGGTTGCACCAGTCTACATTCCCACCAACAGTGGAGCAGTGTTTTTTTTTTTTCCCCGCAGCCTCGCCAACATTTGTTATCAGTTGATTGCTTGATGGCAGCTATTCTTTCTGGTATGAGGTGAAATCTCAATGTTGTTTTAATTTGCATTTCTTGAATGACCAGTGATGGTGAAGATTTCTTCATGTATTTATTTGCCATTTGCATATCTTCTTCTGAGAACTGTGTGTTCATCTCAGATGCCCATTTTTGGAGAGGGTCTTTGAATTTGGGGAGCTTGAGGTATTTCAGTTGTTTATATGTTCTGGACACAAGTCCTTTGTCTGAGGGGTTGCTGGTTAAAATTCTTTCCCACTCTGTGGGTTTTCTTTTCACTCTGTTGGTGATTTCCTTTGAAGTGCAGAAACTTTTAAATAATGTGAGATCCAATTTGTTGATTCTTTGAAGTGTTTCCCATGCAATTTGTGTTTTGTTCCTGAATTCTCTGCCAACTCCTATGTCTCCAAGACTTCTACCTACCTTGTCTTCCAATAGATTTAGTGTTTCTGTTTTAATATTGAGGTCCTTGATCCATTTAGACTTTAGTTTTGTGCATGGTGATATGCCTGGATCTAGTTTCAATCTGGGGCATGTAGAGAGCCAATTTCTACACCACCATTTATTAAAGAGACTATCCTTCCCTTTGTCAAATATCAGGTGGCTGAGTGTCTTTGTAGTTGTGCTTGCATCTTCTAATCTGTTCCATTGATCCTCAGGTCTATTTCTTTGCCAGTACCAAGCTGATTTTATCACTGTGGCTTTATAGTACTGTTTCAAGTCAGGAATTAAGATGCATCCTTCCTTGCTTTTGTTGCCTAGAATTGCCTTTGCTATTCTAGGTTTCTTCTGTTTCCAAATGAATTTTAGGAGTGCTTTCTCTAGATCTGTGAGGTATGTCAATGGTGTTTTGATTGGGATTGTGTTAAATCTGCATAACATTTTTGGGAGTATGGCCATTTTCACAATGTTGGTTCTTCCTAACCAAGAGCAAGGAATGTCCTTCCATTTTCTAATAACCTCTTCAATCTCCATTTTCAGCATAGTATAATTTTCAGCATATAGGTCTTTTACATTTTTAGTTAGGTTGATTCCTAAGGATTTCATTTTTTTAGATGTTATTGTAAAGGGCGATATTTCCATGATTTCTCTCTCAGTGAGTTCTTTGTGTACAGGAATGCTATTGATTTCTGAGCATTGATTTTGTATCCAGCTACACTGCTGAACTTGTTTATTACCTCTAGTAGTCTTTTAATGGAGTTTTGGGGTCTTCTATATAGAGTATCATGTCATCTGCAAATAGTGATAATTTAACTTCTTCCTTTCCTATCTTTATTCCTTTTATTTCTCTCTCTTGTCTGATTGCCCTGGCTAGTGTTTCCAGAACTATATTGAAAAGGAGTGGTGATAGTGGACATCCTTGACTTGTTCCTGATTTTAAAGTGAAAGCTTTCAGTTTTTGTCCATTTAGTATAATGTTGGCTGTTGGTTTGTCATAGATGGCCTTTACAAGGTTGAGGTAGACAGCATGCATCCCGGGTTTCTGAAGCGTTTTTATCATGAACATGTGTTGGACCTTGTTGAAAGCTTTTTCTGCATCAATTGAGATGACCATGTGGTTTTTGTGCTTGGCTTTGTTGATGTTACATTTATTGATTTGCATATGTTAAACCATCCCTGCATTCCTGGAATGAACCAGACTTGGTCATGATGTAAAATCTTCTTGAGGATTTGCTGCATTCTATTTGCCAGAATTTTACTGAGGAACTTTTCATCAATGTTCATTAGTGAGATTGGCCTATAGTTAGTTCTCTTTTTTGGTTGGCTCTTTCTCTCATTTTGGTATCAGATTAATACGTGCCTCCAGGAATGATTGAGGGAGGATTGCTTTCTGCTCAATTTCATTGAAGAGTTTAAGGAGTACTGGCATCAAATCCTCTCTCAAATTCTTGTAGAACTCAGCTGTGAATCCATCAGGACCTGGGCTTTTCTTTGTTGGTAAGTTTTTAATTACATTTTCAATTTCAATAGCTGATATTAAGTTGTTTAAAATTGCTATATCTTCTTGGTTGAACTTTCGTAGTTCATATGTTTCTAGAAATCTGTCCAGTTCCTCTGTGTTTTCCACTCTATGTGAGTAGAGATTTTCAAAGTAGGTATTTATGATCTTTTGAATTTCCATGGGATCTGTAGTAATTTCTCCCTTTTCAGTTCTTATTGCATGAAATTGGGTTTTTTATTTCTTTCTCTTGATAAGAATAGCTATAGATTTGTAAATTTTGTTTATTCTCTCAAAAAAACTAGCTTTTTATTCATCAATTCTTTGTATTGTGTTTTTTAGTTTCTTTTGCATTGATTTCTGCTCTAATCTTTTTAATTTCCTTTCTTCTATGAGCTTTGGATTTAGCTTGCTCTTCTTTTTCTAGAAGCTTAAGATGGAGCATTAGGTTATTTGTGGTCATTCTGTTTTATTGATATGACAATTTATTGCTATATATTTCCCTCTTAAGACTGCTTTCATTGCATCCTACAGATTACAGAACGTTGTTTCTATATTATCATTGAATTGTAGGTATTGTTTATTTCTTCTTTAATTTCTTCTGTATCTCACTTGTTGTTCAAAAGGCTGTTATTTAATTTCCATGTATTTATGCAGGTTTTACAATTTCTTTTGCCATTAATTTCCAATTTCAGTATACTATGGTCAGATATCATGCATGGTATGATTTCAATACCTTTGCATTTATTTAAGAATGTTTGATGGGATAATATATGGTCTATTTTGGAGAATGTCCCATGTGCATCTGAGAAGAATGTGTATTCTGATATGGTTGGATGGAAAACTCTGTAAACGTCTACTAAGTCCAATTGCTCACAGGTATGATTCAGTTCTGTTATTTCATTGCTGACTTTTTGTCTAGTTGATGTATCTCTTTGTGACAATGGGATGTTTAAAACTCCTGTTATAATTGTGTTCTTGTTTATTTGGTTTTTCATATCCATTAGTATCTGTCTTATATAGTTGGGTACTATTGTATTTGGCACATATATATTTATAACTGTTCTCCGTCTTGAATTTTTCCACTAACAAGTATATAGTGACCTTCTCTATCTCTTTTAATCATTTTAGGTTTGAAGTTCACGTTGTCTGCAAATAGAATAGCTACTCCTGCTTTTTTCTGGCTTCCTGTTTCAGGGAATACTGTGACTGTTTTCCATCCTTTGACTTTTAATCTATGAGTTTCCTTTTAGGTCAGATGTGTTTCTTGTATACAGCATATTGTAGGATCCTGTTGCTTGATCCTTTCTGTGAATATATTTATTTTTTATAGGTGAATTGAGGCCATTTATATTTATGGGTAGCACTGATATGTACTGGCTCGACTTTGCCATGTGATATGATGCTTTTAATTATTTTGGAAAGATAGTAAGAAAGTTAAAAACTGGGTCAACTGAGTGTTTTTTGAAGAATCAGCACAGTGATTTCCACAGTGGTAGGTAGGTTCATACACTGTGTCAGCTTGAGAAGTTTAGAAGCTTAACTAAGAGACTCTGCCAGGAGCCAGGGTCCTTACATTGTAAATATACTCATCCTGTGGGAGGGGAGGGCACGAAATTTAGTGAGTGCTACACCCACCCTGGAGGGAGGAGGTGGCTGGTATTCAATATAAGGGCAGAGAAGAGGCCTCTTCCGCCTCTTGTGCTCTGGCTGCTTTTGCTAGCCGCTGCCTTGAGGTGTTGCCCCTATGGAAGAAACGAACTTGATAAATATCTGCAGAATGTTCCAGTCCACATACACCACAATTTCACCTTCTCCTGAGCTGCACATTGGATGATTTCCAAAATTAGACTGACCACACATGAGTTCATAGAACCTAGTTAAGTAAATGCAAAGGAATTAAAATCATCTCATGCATATTATCAGGCCACAGTGCAATGAAATTGGAAATTAATGGCATAAGAAACTACAAAATTTCATAAACACATGGAGATTAAATTACATTTTCTCAACAAAACAATGGGTCACAGATAAAATTAAAGAACAAATTAGACACTTTCTATAATTAAACCATAATGCCAATAAAACATAATAGAAGATATATTAAAAGCAGTTGAATGAGGGAAATTTATACTGGTAAGTTCCCAAGTCAGAAAAACAGAACAAACTCAAATGAATAACCTAAGTTTAAAACACAAACTTCTGAAAAAAGAAGAACAAATCAAACCAAAAGCTCACATGAGGGAGAAAGATCAGAATAGAAATTAACACAACTGACACTAAGAATACAATAAAAAATATCAATAAATCAAACAAATTGTTCTTCAAAAGATTAAGTAAAATTGACAAATGCCTAGTCAATCTTATCAAAAAAGGAAACAAAAGACTCAAATACATGCCATTAGGAATGAAAAGAATGAAATCATAATGAATCCTACATGAATCTAGAAGATCATTAATACCCATTTAGAGAACCTGCGCTCAAACAAGATGGAAAACACAAAAGAAACGGACAGACTCCTAGATATACATGAATTACCAAACCTGAATCAGGGAAGATATGTCAACTTTAAATAACCCAGTATCAGTCAATAAAATTTAAAAAAAATTTAAAACTTTACCAACAAAAATTTTCCAGGTCCTCATGGATTCACTGTTGAGTTCTACAAGAAATTTAGAGATGATCTAATGACACTACTCTTCAAAGTCTTTAATGAAATTGAAAGGAAAGAAATACTCCCAAACTCAACCCTGGAAGCAAGCATTACTCTGATAGCAAAATTACAAAATCATCTAACTATAAAGAGAAACACAGATCAATCTTCCTAATGAATATAGATGCAAAAATTCTCAGTAGGATACCAGCAAAGAAAATGCAGAAAATCAACAAGAGGACTATAAACCATGTATTATTCATCCCACAGATTCAGGAATAGTTCAACATATGCAAATCAATACATATTGTGTTCCATACTGGGAGAGCCATGGACAAAAGCCACATGATCACCTCAATAGGTACAGAAAAAGCATTTGACAAAGTACAACATTCATTCATAATTTTTTAAAAAGTAGAGAAACTTGGAATAGATGGTTTTTATCTCAATCTGATAAAAGCCATCTGTGACAAACCAATAGTTAGCATCATATTAAATGGTCAAAAGTCAAAGTTTTCACACTAAAATTAGGGACAAGACAAGGCTGTCCAGCATCACCAGCCTTATTTAATATTGCTCTGGAAAAATTGGTTAGAACAATTAGATAAGGGAAAGTAAAAAAGGAATAAGCATAGGAAAGGCAGAAGCTAAATTATCATTACTTGTGGATGACATGATACTCTACATAAAAGATCCCAAAGTGCCACCAAAACAGTTTCAGATTTAATAATCAAATTCAGCTCATAGCTGGATACAAAGTGAATTCTCAAATATTAATATAACTTCTGTAACATCAATAAGAGACTCCATGAGAGAGGAATTAGGAAAATCACACAGTTTATAATATCATACCAAAACACTGAAATACTTTGGAATCAATCTAAAGCATAGGTAAAAGACATTTAAATTGAAAACTACAATACTGTAAAAAAGGAGATTGAATTGAACATCAGACAATGGAAAGATAACCACACACCTCTCCATTAGGAAAGAAAGGCAAAAGATCGAATATACTGGGGATCAGATCCAGGGCCTGGCATGTACTAGGCAAGTGCTCTACCACTGAGATCCACCTCCAGCCCCTCAATAAACATTTTTTAAGAAAAACATATGGACACTCATCAGGTGTGTGATAAACCTCCAGCATCAGTCTTCATTAGGGAGAACATTAGGGGCAGGCAAACAGGCAAACTAAACTGGAGAATGCAAACGTGCAGCCTGTATGGTTTGCAAAATCTTTGTGGGGTCTGGAAGAGCCTGAAATGGGCCAATCTCTAATTGGGCTGGAGCCAGATGCCTGGCAGCCCCCAGCTGACTTGGACCCACTATGGGTGACTGCAGTTTGCTGGGAAACACAGAGACCATCTGCAGCCCCATTGCTTTGCACTTGGTGGGACACACTAAGGAACTATTCCCGGAGTCATGAGAAACCTTCCCAAACTCCCCACCTTCCATTCATTTTTCCCATGCTCCAACTCCCTGATTCTCCCTAACAACCTACATTGAAAAGGATTTGAGTATTTGACAGAAGAAAACCTGAGTGAGAGAGAAGGGACAAGAAAGAGATGAGGAACCACTTAGGAGAGAAAGAAAGAAAGCAAAATGTAAACCAGTGAGTTAATGGAGCTCAGAGAGAGAGAAACAAACCATGCCCACGAAGCCCTAGTTCCTCACTGACTTTGCCAAAACTCTTAGTGGGGTTCTGGGGTTCTGTGGATTCCTTCTAAAGGTTCTTACCAGGTTGTTGTTGTTCTGAAAAACTTCACAGGAGAAGCACAAAATTTAGGAAAAGAAATCTGAAGGTGAGTGGCCCACTGCAAAAGACAGTGCACAGTGGTCACAAAGTTCATGGTGGCTGTCTTGTATCCTCCATTCTGACATCAGATCTGAACCATTATGTCAAAGCTCTGCTTGATTTCATGCCAGAAATTTTGAAGGTAGTATTCACTGAGTGGTTCCAGGTGCTGTGCTTGGAATGAGGTTTTGCACACATATCTTGAATTTCCATGATTAACATGTGACAGCAACTTGCCCAGCTGGCAGGCCATGCCTTAATATTCTGCCTCTTCAGTGATTCTTTCCACACCTGGTACAGTGACAGTGGCAGGCACAGTTGCATTCACCTTTTGAGAATAAAGCCAGCCTTGCCAAACAACTTGAAGTAAGGGATGACTCAGGAGAATGAAGCTTCTCCTGTGAACTTCTCAAATACCTGAGGCTCCACTTTGACAAACAAGACTCCAGCACCACTCTGGGTACAGATAAGCAGTCACTGATGATCCCTTGTTCTGGGCAGTTTACATGGACACCAGCCTTGGGACTCTTGTTTGTAGTGGGATCCAGAGTGCAGGCAATTGTGCCAGAACTACAGCTTGCAGGCTCCTGGTAGATCATCTAATGTCTCTTCTGCATGCTGTCCTCCCCACAGAGAGCTTGGGCACAAAACTGTTTAGCAAACTTCTCCCAAATAATCACATGGGGGCAATAACCTAACTGCTGGTTCTGTCACAGTCCACCTGCTAAGACAGCAGAAAATATTCTGACCTATTCCCTAGACACCTTGAACATCCTCCCCCTCACAAATAAATCCCCTTATTGTGACATGATATTAGGAGGCAAATGATTCCAGCTTAGCCCTCAAAAAATATTTCTAACTCGTGGGAATCACATTGTCTTTAAATAGAAGTTACCCCTGCTTTTTTCTTGGTTCCTATTGCATGGAACACTGTTTTCCATCCTTTGACTTTTAATCCATGAGTTTCCTGTTGGGTCAGATATGTTTTCTTGTATACAGAATATTGTGGGATCCTGTTTCTTGATCCATTCTGTCAGGCTATTTCTTTTGATAGGTGAATTGAGGCCACTTACATTTATGGATATCTCTGATATGTACTGGCTCGGCCTTGCCATGTTAAGTTCCAGTTGTTCGCTTTCTGCTTTTCCCCCTTGTTTAATTGCTTGTCCTACCTGGTGGTTTGTTTCTGTGTTTGTTCTGGGGGTTGTGGTCATTTTTATCTCTATCTAGTATGTCTTTCAATACGCTTTCTAGGGTTGTCTTGGTGGTTGTGAATGTCTTCAGTTGTTCTTTGTCATGGAAGTATCTTGTTTCTCCATTAAATTTGAATGAATGTTTTGCTGGGTACATCAGTCTGGGTTGAAAGTTGTTTTCTTTCAGTGCTTGAAATACCTCACTCCAGGCTGATTTGAGGGTTGTTGTTGAAGAGTCTGCTGTGATTCTAATGGGCTTTCCTTGATGGGTGAGTTGTGTCTTTTCTCTAACAGCTTTTAGTATTCTGTTTTTATGCTTTATGTCTGAGACTTTAATTATTATATGTCTGGGTGTAGATTTATGTTGGTTGTGACTGTTTTGCATTCTATATGCCTCACTTATCTGCATATCAGATTTTTCCCCATGTTTGGGAAATTTTCTTCTATTGCTTCTGTGAATATTTTGGCTATGTCATTTGCACTGACTCCTTCCCCTTCACTGATGCCTATTAACTTTATATTATTTTCTTGGCATCATCTTGAAGCTGTTGGATTGCCACTTCATGCTGCTTTGTTATTTTTAAAAGTTCTATCCTTTCATGACCACTAATTGTGATCCTGTCCTGGAGGTGCAAAATCCTATCCTCAGCTTCATTTAAATGGTTTTGCACACTTTGAATAGAATCACAGATGGGTCCCAGGACCTTCCTCTTCCCCTCAGATCCCACCTCTCAGCCCCAGGACCCTCTGGTTAATTTCTCATCAGTGCTATAGGAACCCAGCTTGACAGGACTGCAGCCTCCTAGCACTGTAACCACTAAGGCTGCCAAGGCCCCTTGGTCTGCTTTCCCTGCATGGTTCTCAGCGCACTGTGTTATAAGTGACACCCTTGGAGTGGTATCTGGAGCTCCATGACCAAACCCTGGGACCATCAGCACAGGAATTTGCTGGCGTCTTTGTTATTATCTAGAAGTAACTCAGCACATTGATGGCTTGAGTAAAGCCTCTCTCGTCCTGAGCACTACATGGGCCTCCTCTCTCTGATGCAAAGCTAATGACCCACTGGTCCTGCTGCTGCCCAGGACCTCGCTTCTCTGAGTCAGTCCCCAGGGAACTGCACTCTCCAATCCTTTCTGTATCTGCCTCTTTCTTCAGTCTCACAGGGTCTTGCAACAGGATCTCATAAAGTGAGACATGATTTTTACAGAACCAATGTTTAATTTAAAAATAAGTATGGTAAATATTTAATGAAAGCATGCCAGTGGGAAGACCATCATGCCAGCTGAAGATCATCGTGAGAGTAAAAGACAAGGTGTCCTTTAAAAGTAGAGAAAGATAATAAAGCTGTGACTGGGCCAGGGATGTAGCAGAGTGGCATAAGCAGCTGCCTGGCAAATGCAAGGTCCTGAGTGCAATTTCTGGTACCAAAACTGAGTAAATAAATAAATGAATAAATAAGTAAACAGCTGTGACTCACTGTCTTCTTCTTGGAGAAGGCATAGCGGGGTGGTGAGGTTCATAATCCTTGTGCACTTCCTGCCCACCCTGCCGGGTGAGGGAGAAAGAAGGGACCTGAGAGTTCTCAGCGGTGAGAGGATGTTGAGGGTGGGCACTCACCCTGTCTCTGTTTTTTAGAGGAAGCAAAACAGCTATTTCTTAACATACCAGCATCTGTGGTGATCACAAATATGATGCAAGATTTCTCATTTCTCAAGAAACAATTTCCACCGTGATTGACCCTAGCTGTACACATTAGATCTTTTCCAAATATGTTATGGAGTAGACATGGCCCAATGCCAAAAGGTCAGGAGCAGCCTCCTTATACCAAGGAGCTTCTTTTCCCTGACCTCCGAAGTTGTGGCTGTCTCCACGTTATCCTGAGATCCTGTGTGGACTGATTGTGCAAGTGACTGTGTGAAGGGACCTTGGTATGACATTCCATATGGCTGCAGTTCACAGCTGGTGTGAGTGAGGTGACTGAGGGCTGATGGAAGAGAAGGGGATTCTGGACAGGATTTGGAGCTGCTCTGATCCTGGGGTCTCCAGAAATGCTGCTGCAGGATGCTGAGTGAGATGTTGAGGTCATTGGATAATTCCAAGGACAGAGCCCTGTCCAGCACCTGGTGATGAGATTCTGGGCTTGCATTCTTGTACATGAAATTTGTACAGGAAGGGTGGATGGTGGAGAGACTGCTGTAATCTTGTGGTAAAAAGATAGGATAATGTAAGAGCATAATTACACATTTCCAGTGATACTGTCCTTCTCTCCTCCTGATTGGTGATGTTTGCTTTGGTTGTTTGGGTAATTTTATTCCTACAGGTTTCTCCTCAGTAAGATTTTCATTTGCTTTTCATAAAGAATAATTGATTTGTAGCAAGTAACTTAAGTCAGTGTAATACCATGTTCCTCATTGAATATTCACTTTTCATTTTAAAACCACTGGTGTTACAATGATCTCAGTTTGTCAAATGTTAGAGAAATTGTGGATTTACTTGTGAAGCAGATAACAGAGTGGCACTCAAAGAGTGGAGGGAGCTCTTTACTATGCCAGGAGGCTCTGAGGAGTTCAGCACCCCCAGGTCTGGGCCCCCAGTCTGGGCTAGAGGAGTTGTTACATAGAGTTTCTGGCAGGAAAGGGAGAGTTAAACAAAAGCAGTTACTCAGAAGTGACAGGTTTACAATTTTCCACACTTGGTTGGCCTTGGCTGGCCAGACAGTCAAGTAACAAGGGGCTGTGAAGCAGCTTGTACAGGAAGGCAGGATGGTGGAGAAACTGCTGTAATCTTGTGATTAAAAGGTAGGATAATGTGAGAGCATAATTATACCTGAGGGGCAGGGTGCAGTCTGGGCTGAGTTCTTGGAGTGGGAGGTCCCAGAGTGGTCTGTTTTTTTGTCTCACTGACAGTTACATTGTAGGAAAAGCTTTCTTTTCCTGCCCCCAGATGTGTTCATTTGCATTTGAATGATATTGTTCATGGTGTCCTTTTGCTTTCAAAACAAAACAAAAGAATGGGGTTTATACAGTAGACTACTACTGGATCATAAAGAAGGATGAACTTAACACTTTCATAGGTAAATGGATGAAACCAGAGAACAGTGATATAAATTAGAGTCACATGTCTAAGTATTGTATTGTCTCCCTGGATTGAGGAGCCGAAAGGGTAAATATGGTCCAAAATGCACAATAGATATTGTGAAATGTTAAGAAATTGTTCAAAGGGATAGAGAAACTAGGGTGGGGAAAAGGGGAGAGGAAGGAAAGGAAAAGAAAAAAAGAAAAAATCAAATACAAAATAGTTATACTGGTAGTTTCTCTTAGTTCTTTGAAAAGAAAGTTTTGTGCTAATATTGTGTGGAGAATGTTTATGCCCATATCTTGTACTCTGATTAATAACAATAAAGATAATAATATGCAATGTATTAACCACTATTATTCTCCTATTACTTTGTTATGAAGTTGTGTTTTACTGTTTTCTATAAAATAAAAAGAAAGAAAAATTAATTAATGTGTATTGGTTGTACAGATTAATGGATGTCACTCTGGCAGTTTTTCACATTCACACGAAACACTTTGCTAATTTTCACTCACCTATCTCCCCTTTTCTAACTCTCCAATAGTTTCACAATTTCTGATTCAATGTGTAAATATTTATTGTTTACTCCTCATTGTTACACACATGCCTCCCACCAATCCCTTCCTCTTCCTAGTAACAGTCTCCCTTTTGAGTTCTTTCTTCTGCTTTCTGTAATTTTCATTGTATAAGTCTTTCCCTTCCTTGACTGGGTTGGCTCATGGATTTTATTATTCTTTGTTAAGTTTTATTTTAAAGAAAATAAAACTAAACAAAATAAAGCAGAATAAATTCAGTCAAAACAAAGCAGGGAAAGTGACACAGGATTTCAAAATAGGGTAATAAGAAATCCACAATAGCGAACATAATGCCTCTTATTATTTTCAAAAGTGCTGCCCATACCATAATAAAATCAAACAAAACAGAACAGAATAAAACCAATCAAAGCTGAATATTGAAGAAAACAAAACAATAAAATGCAACAGACCAGAACAGTAAGAACAATGTTGGATTTCAAAAACAAGACAGAAGGAAAGCTCCATAGTAGCCATATTGCATATTGTTATTCTCTAAGTAGATGCCCAGGTACCAGCTTTAGGCCTGCTAAGTCAATCAAACAATAGAAGCATTAAGCTGCTTTTGTACCTTAGTTGTTATATCAGCCTCTGTTCCTTGAACAGTTGATTGCTTATGGTGGGGTGGAGCAGTATTGAGGCGAAGGGTTGGGGGGATGGTGGGGTGGTTCTTGTCTCCCAGGCCATACACCGGCTGGCCCGTGGGAAGGGCAAACTGGTTTCTTGTTTCACTTCCTGGACCCCACCTGGCTGCAGCTGACTCTCAAGAAGGGGGGATTAGTTTCTTGATTCTTCTTCTGAGCCCTGCCTGTCTGCCACTGATTCATGGGAAGGGCAAATTGGCTTGTTTTCTCTCCTCCCAGCCCGTGCATGACTGCTGCTCACTCATGGGAATGTTGAATTGGCCTTTTCTTTTTCTTCCTGGACCCCACCAATTTTATTGTATTGGGAGCTTTTGTGAAGGCAGTTGTTTTCCTGGTTTCTTCTGTGCTGCTTTATTAGTAGTGTAGAGTGACATTGTCCTGTATGTTGGTCTCTCCCAGACCCTTGATTTCCCTCTCTGTGAAGATGGAACGTGCAGGCTCTAGCACTCTGACAGCAGGATCTCACATGTCTCCTCTTCCACATCAAAGAGCCAAGCTGGGGCCAAAGCCTGGGTTGTGGCAGGGTCCCAGCAAGGAAGTTGGAGGGTGGGTCCAGGACATTCTCTGTTCCCTAGATGATTCCAAGGCCTCTTCCTATTCCTCACCCTCAACCCAAGCCAGTGCCCCCAAACTGAGGGCTGAGGGACCGAGGATAGGACAGGAAATGGAGTGCTGGGGAAGACTCATCTGTGGGTCCTTATAGCTCTGCCCCAGGCTTGCTCTGAAACAGAAATCTCTGTGAGAGTTTTCCATACCAATACCCAAGCTGATTTCTGTCTCTTTAGGCTCCGGCAGCACTCAGGAGCCTTGGAAATGTTGTGGAAGTGGCCTAGAGAGTGCCTGGACATTTTGAGTGGAGCTTCCTGGACAGCACTGGGCAGGGATCAGTGACCAAGAGTGGAGGGAAAGGTAGATGTGAGGTTTATGCTCACAAGGCAAAGGCTAGAAAGAAGGCTGTGTTGCATGCAGAAGAAGTTGCCTCTACATATTGTTTCAGAGAAATGATCACTTTTATGAACAAGAATACAAATGGTGTGGCAGTCAGGGGTTACAAGGAAAATGATTACATATAGGACACAGAATTTATTATATTATTTTATGATGGTCACCCAGAGTTAAATACAATAAAGAGCAGGACATCTGTCCACAACACTAAAGACCTAGAAAACTGAGGTGAGAGCCTGGATCCCACAGCAATGTCCTTCATGAGTCAAGCTGAAGACCTGGAGCCCATGACAATGCCTCCTACAAGTTCAACTGGAGGTCTAGAGCCCATGACAAGGACTCATGCAAATCTGCTTTATGGATCTGTGCTGGGAAGGCCCAAAGGTCAGCAGTGGAAGCTTGAAAATCTATGCCAGCATGTTAAAGGATCTGTACCAGTAGGTTGAGGGTTCTACACTGAAGCCAAGAAGTGACACTCAAAATAATGACCATAGCCCCCCTGAAAAGTACCACAGTCATCCTCAGTAAAAATGAAATCCCGAGCTCCTCCAATGAGAACAGTTGAGGACATGTCAGGAAGCCAGCATGACAACTCCTGGAGATTAAATAGCACACATCTTCCCCTCTTGAGCCAGGAAGCAATGCTTAAAATAAGGGCCAAATCTCCCTCAAAGTGACCTGCAGCCATTCTCAGCAACAAGGTCCTGCTCTCCTCCAGTGATAACAGCTGAATTCATATCGGGGAAGCCAGCACAACAAGCTCCTCTAGGAGAAGTTTGTTGGCTCCAAACAGCAGCAACACTTAGGAGAACCCACAATGCCTGATTCTTTCTCTCCTCATCTCCTTTTGTGCTGGCAACTTTCCTCAGGTGGGCCATCTACACAGCACTATGCTGATTTAATTCAGCTGATGTTAAGTTGACCACCCATTTTTAATCCATAACAAATGGAGAAAGGGGAATTAAATGAGGAAAGAATGAGGGTGGAGAGAAGGGAAGAGAAAGAAGTCATATTATGTACATGTACTGTTCCCCAAGGAGACTGTAAACGGCATGCACTTCAAACATGTACTCATAAAAAGAAAACCTAACTCAAAAAATGAATAGAACTGGATCTGACCAAAGCAAACTGTGGATTTTACATAATTTAAGAAAGCAAACTTTTATATGCTCCACAATAATTTAAAATATTTCAAAAACTATAAGTGAAAACTGTTCCACAGTAATTTAAAATATTCCAAAAATACTAAGAGAAACTTGCAAATTTGATCAAAACAACATAACCCAGAGGAGGAGAAGATGGACTTACAGGAAGCGTGAGAACTATGTGTGAAGAATCCTCACTCCAGACACAGTCAACTGGGGCGGCCTCAGCCTCCTCTGTCCTAGTGAATCCCCTTCTACTGGCGGAGCCTGACTGTCCCCTCCAAGCCCCTTACATTTATGGAAGAGACATGGACACTCTGGATGCCCTCATGGCCGGCCATTTCCTCCTCAGGAATGGTACTGTTTGGCTGAAGAATTCCCTCCCTAGGAGCCCTCAGTGGATGCTACGTGCAGAAAATGTGATGTTCCTTCTCCACCAAGTCCAATACACTTCCTCCCTCCTGTGCACAAAACAATAAAAGGGGACATATGGGGAACTGATCAGACACATGTGTGAGATGGATATGCAGGCCACAAACACAAAACTTCTGGAATGCATGTGTAGCACTTAAAAGATAGTCTACAGGGCCATGAATCCAAGTAGGAAGAAAACACACTGCCTTAAGGAATTTATGCTCTCACCTTGTGCTCCACATGCCCCAACTGATTACTTAGATTGGCCCTGAGGTCAGCCCTGGAGCAGGGTACACTATTCTCCCCGTGTCCCTAGGAAGGGAGTGTTTACACCACAGTCATGGGCAAATGCTGTAAACTTGGGCTTGGGAAGATGATGCTGTTCTTGTAGCACTGGGGATCAACCCTGGATATTCACTCTGACCTATGGCCACAGCCCATTTTTCCTGCTTCTTTTGAGACAAGGTCACTGTAAGGTGCTAAACCATCCAGGCTGGGCTTGAACTGGCAATCGTCCAGCCTCAGCCTCCCAGAGTGCTAAGATTTGGGGCCGTGGCCTGCACCTGGCTAAAAATTTGTCTTTAGAGACCTGGTTCCCCAGGATGACATCCAGCTGACACTTGAAGTAGTGGCGTGTTGATTCCAAAAGATGACATTTCTCAGGAAACCGCAAGGTGGCATTCAATGAAGAGTGAACTAAGGTCCCCAGAGGGTGCAGCAGCAGCATATTACACCTATGTTTAGAAGTTTGGAATCTACTGTTTACCCATTTATTCAGTTAATACAGATTTATTTTCACAGCTGTGTAGACAGATGCACTAGTGCATATCAAGGAATGCACAGATGAAAATGAAATGAATTACCCAAAAGAGGCCTGGACCACAAGGCTAAAAATGCACTGTTTCAACCTGGGATTGGGCTGGGCCCTCCTGTGTTGGGAGTGAGAAAAGAATGGACAGTGGGGGAGTCTCAGCACCAGGAGGAAGGGAAAGAGTCACAGAAGATTGGAGGAAGCATCTTTCACACCCCTTCAGCCATTTTCCCTAACCAGTGGTGAGGTGAGTTTATTACTCCTAGCTGAGAGTCCCCAATTGATAACCCCAGAACTTTTCTAGAACCTCCCAGAAACACAGAATTAACTCCCAGTGCTCCGCTCTTCAGAAGATGCACTGTCGTCTATCTCTCATTTTTACCTGCTGGCTCCATCTTGGGGGCTTCTCTGGCTGTACCAAGCCTCACACAGCAGAATCCCGAGGCCCACCAGGACCAGGCAGCCATGCCCATGCGCACCAGGTTCTCCACAGTGTGATCCTGGAGGTGTGGGGCTGGGAAGAGTGGACAAAGAGGTCACAGAGTCAGGGAAGCCCAAGGTCCCGTCTGCATTCCTGGGCATCCTCCCAGGGCAGCGCCTACTCTTGGTAGCCCAGCTCCACAGCTGAACACTGTCCTTGCTCCCAGCATTGGGATCTGACTTGTTCTTTGCTGGTGCAGCTGCTAGGAATGAAAAGGGAGCAGAAGGATGGACAGGGGTTCCAGACACCTGAGCCAGGGTCTCCCTGGGATTCTGTGATCAAATCCGCTCCCCTTCTGACTGTGACGTGGTTCACAGCAAAGTTTTCTGTGCTGTTGCAAATATATGCACATATTCCAAGTTCATATCCTCATGCAAGGTGTGTGTGCACACACTGTAGTTGTGAATATTCAGGCAGTGAAATGTAAATAAATATATATCTACATGAAGTGAAAAAATGTGTGTGACTTGGAAACAAATTAAAACTTCCATTTCCTGATGTTCATACCAGTTTATCAGTATGTAATCAGAGACACATTGAAAATCCACTGAAGGGAACAGTGCCCCACAGTGCCCCAGTAAGTTTATAGAAATTCCTAGTGATTTATCTAAACTGAAATTTTTCTTACATATACTTTGGTATATTCAGCGACATAAAGAATCCAGAAAAGTGTGGCAGAGCATGCCTGTTATCCCAGCACTCGGGAGGCTAAGGCAGCAGGGTCATTGAGATTTCAAGGCCAGCCTGGGCTACAAAGTGAGTTCAAGGCCAGCCTAAACTGCATGGTGAAACCCTGTCTAAAGAAAAAAAAAAGGAATCAAGACCTCCATTATCAATTATTAAAGTTAAAATAAGTTTTTCAGTTAACTAATGTTTGTATTCTTTGTTAGGAATAAAGCATGCAATAAATTCTTGGGTGAGTCAAACATTTTAATTTTAGGGGCCTTATGAATAAAACAATATTGGTAAGAATCTGTTTAGTCAGACGCAAGGTGAGTGCAAAGAAATCTCAAAAAATAGCCACAAAACCACAAGGGCATGCAGAAGACAGGAAGAAAGTTACAAAAGATGACAAAGCAGCTATAAAACAGTTCACAAAAAGGAAATATGAGCTTAATCTATGAATGGTAATGGATTAAACCCTTCAGTTACATGTCTTGTTAAAAAAAACTACAAGTCTTGTGGTAGAAAAATGGAATTAATAAAATACCAAAGAAAGCAATAATGAGACCCAACTGTGCACTGCCTACAAGACATCCTGATGCACTTGAGAACGCAGACTGAAGTGGAGGGGATGGGGAAGCCATCTCATGGAGAGAGAAATTATAAGTCATTGGAAGTAGCTGGACTAGTAAGTCTGAAAGAGGAAAAGGACACGAAGCAGGATAGTAAATAATGATAAAGAATCTTATCCAGCAATGAGGTATAGCAACTGTCAGTATGTACTGGAACACCTGTATAGCAATATATACAGACCAAATGGAAGGCAGACCACAATGGATTAATAGTAGTGGCTTTAAGCACAATTCCTTTTAATATAACACATATCTTTGTTTCAATAAATTTTTAAAGTTTTCTTTTAATTTCTTCATTGACTCATTGAATAGTTAAGAAACAGATCTCAGTTCCCATGTCTAAGTTTTGAAAAATATCAAAAGTCTTCCTGGTTTCTGATTTCTACTTTTTTTGCCAGTAAGGGTGAGTGTTTCTTTAAAACATCTCAGAAGCAGAGAGCACGGTAGCCCTGAGCACACAGAGCCTGCAGAGCAGACGTGACCCGCTGGCAGGGATCCCCGAGGGACCAGGTGAGCAGGGCATGACCTCTCTAGAGTCTCAGGTGTGCACTCAGTACAGCACTCACAGGTGACTCAGGGAGGGCAGGGTGACAGTGGGGACAGGACTGCATCTGTTGGGCAATGAGACACCCTGGGTTCTGATGCTGACATGGGGACAGCGGGAGCGAGGCCTGGGGCCTCCGTGTTCAGTGCTCGGTCTGACAAATCCCTGCAGAGCTCACTCCATCCTCTCCCTGCTCAGCTCTGATTATAGGGGAGGCCCTCCCTCTGTGAGCCTCCCTTCTTGTGGCCAGAATCCTCAGTGTCCCTCAGCTGTACTAAGAAGCAGGGCACTGTGTCCCTTTCAATTTAGAAAAAATGGGCTCAGGGTCCTCACCTGAGACCATGAGCTCCAAGGGCTCGCTGGGCAGTGACAGCAGATACGGAGCTGAGTCCTGAGAGCCATAGCACCTGTAGGTCCCCCCGAGGGCTGAGCTCGCAGCTCCCATGGAGAATTCTGCCTGGGACTGCTGAGCTCGGGACTCTGATCTCAGACACAGCAGAGGATCGGCTGCCCCCTCCTTGGGCAGAAGGAAAGTGTCCATCGGAATCCATGACTGACACAGAAGTGTCACATTCTCTCCTGAGGACACCATGGGTCCTGGCTGCACCAAGAGGGAGGTATGACAGGCAGCTGTCCTGGAGAGAAGGAGGTGGTGAGGGGCTGCCCCAGCAGTTCTGAGCTGAGGCCTCAGCAGGGCTGTCTCTGAGGGACCCTCACTCTCTGTCTCCATTTCCTCTCACTCTGCCCCTCTTGTCCTCTCCTGTGTCTCTGTCTCTCCCTCCATAATACCCCAGCCTCACCCTGGCCATCACCTCCTGGATACCCCCAGCAGAGCCAGTGTAGAGTCTGGGACCCTGAGTGAGCCCTCAGCTGTGATCAGGATATCCAGGGGGTCACTGGGTGCTGACCACTCAGAGGAGAGACTGTGTCCACCATAGCATCTGTAGTGTCCCCCATGAGAGCTGCTCCAAGGGCCCAGGGGAAATTCAGCCTGAGAGAGCCCAGCCTGGGGCTGCTGGCCAGGGTGCTGAAGGAGATCACCTGCCCCCTCCTTGAAAAGCTGCCCCCTCCTTGAAAAGAGTAAATCTGTCACAGCCAAGGTCAGAGCTACAGTGGAGAGTCAGGTTCTGTCCAGGGTCCAGGACAGGGCCATGCTGGGTCAGGAGGGAGGGCTTCCTGGACAGCCCTGGAGGGAGGAGGAGCTGGGCTGAGGGCTGGTTCCTGTCACACCCCAGCCCTCCTGGCCTGCTCTGTGGATCTCAATGACCATCATATTGAGGTTTCTAGCTCTGTAGATGTTGTGAACAACCCTGCTCCTAGGGATTGTTGTAGTAGGGCTCCTGTCACTTTTTATGGGATGAAATATGATTGGGCCAAAGAAAGGATTTTCTTACCTGACACCAGGAGCTCCAGAACATCACTGGGCTCTAACCGTAAGTGAGATTTGTTCCAGAAAAAGCCATTGCATCTGAACATCCATCTCTGCCTGGGGGCCACAAGGCCCAAAGGGAACAGTGTCTTGACCTGCCCAGGGGCCTTGCTGTGAGATTAGGTCAAAGGAGAGCTTGTCTCTTCTTTCCTTAGTCACAACAATCCTGTTAAATCCCACCCATGAGACGCACCAGAGTATTACGATCTGTCCTGAGATCACCACAGGGCTGGGCAGAGCTGAGAGGCTGGGTTTCCTGTAGAGTCCTAGGAGAGAAGGAGGCAGCATGTGAAATGGACTCACACCTCCCACACTGTCCCCAGGGCTGGACTGTAAGAAGGGGACACTGCTGAGAGCAGACCCCTTCCTGGGGGCAGAGCCTAGACCTGGGACCCTGAGTGTCCTCTCACCTGTCATCACAATCTCCAGGTGGTCACTGAGCTCTGAGTGGCCAGAATGGCTGAGATAATAACAGCCATATCACGTTGCATAGTGCACTTTCATGGATGGGATGGAGAACTTGGCCATGTCCTAGGTTCAGGCGAGTTCTCTGTGTCTGTGAATGCTGGGCTGTCCTCTCTGAACAGGTGGTATTGCTGTGTTTCCAAGGTCCCCTCACACCAGAGGGTCACAGTTTCCCCTATTGTATAACAGGTCCTGGCTCAGCCCAGAGCCTGGGTGTGGGTGGGGTCCCTGCAGGGAAATCACAGCTGGGTCCCAGGACCTTTCTCCTCCCCTCTGATCTCAGCTCTCAGCCCCAGGAGCCTCAGACCTCCCAGCACCAGCCCACACCTGCTGTACATCATCCCTATGACCCAGGGGTAGCCTCTTGTACCCAGAAAGAGAGGGATCCAGGACAGCTGGGGACACATGCACCTGCCTGCACTGGGGTCCTGCAGCCAACTCAACCCTGGAAGAGAGTTCCCTGTGAGAGGTTTGCCCTGGAGCCTGAGCAGGACCTCTGTTCCCTGGAGCCTCCTGAGCCCTGGATCTCTGATCGACCAGCACCTGGATTTTGGGTCAGGACTCTGCTAGATCACAGCATTGACTCTTCTTTTCCCAGCTCACCCAGGCAAAGCAGGGTTGTGAGAGTTGTGGGGTCATGATGTCTCCAACCACTGGCTGGGACCATGTAGCTACAGGAGACCACAGTGCCTGGCAGGCCACACACACAAGATGTGGCTACTTCAGTGCTGTGTCCCCGAGTCACAGGGTTTTCACATCAGCTCTGTACAGGAAGAGGAACTGCCTGCCCTGAGTCAGGCTGTGGTTTTCCCAAGGCTGAGGCAGGATGGTATCTATGTTCTCTTCACACAGAAATTGGGGCTCCCCTTCCCCATCCACTGTCTACCTGATCTGTGTTCACCTCCCTGAGGCCAGCTCACAGCAGGAAGTACACCTGGAGCCATCCCGAGCTGTCCCCTCCAGGTCCTGGTGCCCTGGGCTGCTCCTTCCTCTCAGAGCCTCCCACAGGTCTCCTCCCTCCCTCAGCTCATCCCACTGCAGCCCATCCTGGATGGGAGGAGAGACTGGCTGAGCTCTGACTGTCAGCTCCCTGGAGCCGGCTGCATCTCTGACAGAAGCTATCAGTCTGAAGCAGACAAGCTCTTGCTCTTGCAGACTTACTGTCACTGCCATCGTGTCCTCTTGCCACCATCCACACCATCCGTCCATGTCCACTGGGCCCTTACCATGTGCAGTCACAGTTCTAGGTGTGAGTTGTTGGTGAAACTGAACCCTTCTTTCCCTGGACTCCTGGAGCTCAGACCCCTGAGGTCAGAGGATGGGTGCTCCACAGAAGGAGCACAGAAGGAGCAAGGGGGAGATAGAATGCATTAACAGATGAAGAGCAATGAACCAATTTGGGGTCAGGGCAAATCTGCAGACAGGAGGGGACACAGCTGAGGACAGGGAAGAACCAGGGTGGGGTCAGAGCTTCCTCCGTGAAGAGAAGTACATAAAACTCAATCACCCAGGGTGTGGCTCCATCTTTGATATCCCCTGTATGATTGAGTTTCATCTTTAAGCAGACAGAAAAGCTTTAAACATATACACTTTCCTGGTTTATGCAGAATTCCACCAGGTGGGGACATCAGCCAGGAGGATTGCACACCTAGAAACCTGTGGTTACTCTGGGGCAGGAGCCTGAGCCCCAGCAGGGAGCCCATGGGTGTTCTTCATGGGAGTGAGAGTGTCCCCTGGCATATTGCACAGACCTGAGCCCAAGAGCTCACGTGTGGTGGAGCAGGCTGCAACCAGAAGGCTTCTCTTCCCACAGCACAGGAAGAAGGCAGGATGGTGCTTTCTAGCTTCTCTTGTGCCAGGGAGCCAGGGTGAGAAATCACAAGTGTGGCAGGGACCCAGAGAGGGCCTGCCTGTCTGTGAGTCTGTGTGTCTGTCTGCCTGTCTGTGTCTGTCCTTCTGCTCACAGGGGCAGGGGGGAGCTCTGCGGATGCTGCACCGCTCTGACATCGCAGACTCTGTGTGGCTGGAGGAAGACGGAGCCCTGCGGAGGCTCTGGCTGGTGAGAGTGGGAACAGCAGAGGCCTCAGAAGATGGAGCGATGAGCAGTGTGGGGAGTGGAGCCTGGAGTGGGGCAGGGAGAGGTGCTGTGGTGGCACAGACAGGATGGCCTGGGTCCTCACTGGAACCCGTGGCACACGCAGGGCAGGGGACGGGGAGAGGGAGACTCAGGGCGCAGGTATTTTCTGTTCGCCTGTGGGCATGGAGGGGAAGACAGGACCCATGCCCGCTCCTATCCCTGTCTGGGTAGACTGGAGAAGCCAGGGGACACTGACAGCTGTGTGAGTCAATGAGGAGGAGGTAGGAGAGGTGCCTCAGGCCTCATGTAGAGTGAGGCCTCACTTCCAGGCTGGGTCCATGTTGTCTCCACTCTGCTCCAGGCTCCCCCACTGCAGGAAGAGGCACCACCTCCTGCACAGGCTCCCTGCTGGCCGTACTGAGCCACACCTGCAGCCTCCCCACTGTACTGCAGACTGCATCTCCTTGCCCAACCCTGGGCCCTCTCTGTGTTGCACACAGGGTGTCCCTGGTTTCCAGGTAAGATATGGGTGACATTTACCATAGCCACCTCTAGTGTGTGCTGTCCTGACCCTTCTTCAGGGTAGGAAGATGGCAATGACCTCACCCTTTAGGGATGGTATCGTGGAGGGGTATCCACTGTGAGATGCAGACAGTGGTGGAGACTCAGATGAGCCCGATGGGGACAGGTCATCAGGAGAGGACACCTGAGCCCGGATATCTAGGGCTTCCCTGTCCTGGTGGGGTCCTGCTTCATTGCTGGGACACAGGCACCTGCTCCTGGGGTCAGGAGTTTATGGTTTGTCAGTGCTTCTTTTTATTGTCCTTAGTGCAACCTATATGCTGTTCCAGGACAATTCCGTGACCCAATATAGAGCCCATGGCCCATGGTGCCACCCCTCCCCTCTCCACTGCCCTCAGCTCCTGCTTTCTTTCCAGGAGCTCACCCGTTCCTAGGGTGTGGCTTGGACAGGTCCCATAGCACAGGACACTTAGGGAAGCACACAGGACCCAGTTCATCACTCCTCTCTGCTGTGCAGTGCACCCGTGCCTCGTGCTTCTTGGAAGGAACAGCATGGCATTCTGTGAAAATCACAATTTCTTGCCCCATTTCAAAACCTGGACTAAGGCCAGGGATTTAGCTCAGCAGCATAAGCCCCTGCCTGGGAAGTGTGCGGTCATGAATTTGATCCCAGGTACCAGAAAACAAACAAACAAACAAACAAACAAACCATCAAACAAATAAAAAGTAAAAAAAATAAAGCCATTAAAAGCGGGACCAGTTCTGAGGCCCTCAACACAATCATACAGATCAGGAGCCTGTGGGCTCCTTATTTGCATTAGATCTGAAGGATTTTAGCCATTGTATCTTCAAAAGCTCCTCAGCCCCCTTCTGAGGTGTTCAGTTACGTCTCTGTTATGTGGCTTCACCCCAGTCCACAGGTCATTGGTGATGCTTTATTTTAATGCTGCCTTTCTCCCTTTTGTCACCAACAGTTTCTCTTTTGGTACCATCAAATCCAAGCAAGGAGGGGTTGATTCTGCAAAGGGTGAGGACAATCATGGCTCATGCCCAGACTGACACCATTCAGCACCCAGGAGTTCCTCAAGGGAGTTGGAAGCAGGGGCTGAGGGGTCACTGGCAGTGGATGAGACCTGGCCCAGGAGCTCTGCATTGGGACGCTGTCCCTCTTTCCCAGATGGAACCTGTGACCTTAGCTGTCCCTAGGCACAGCTCCCTCTCCTTCAGCACCGCAGACCCTGGTGCACAGCCCAGTCTCACCCTGAGCAGGAGGTCTTGGGTCAGACATAGCTGGAAAACCAGGACCTGCATTTGAGGACACCTTAAATGCCAAAGGACAGCCCCTCATCCTATCTCCAGTGCCCCTGGTCACTGGCCTTGGACAATGCAGATAGACTTCAGTGCCAGGTGCTGCCCACCCCACTGCTGGGAGCACCAGGTTTGGAGAGCAGAGCCTGAGGCCCTGGCTTGGCTTCTGTCCCCCAGATTCCCAGACTCAACCCTCAGTGCTGGAGGAAGAAGGCCCAATGTCCCCAAAGATATCCTGCACATGGGTGGCTCCTGGACTCTGATGTGTGAGGCTGACACAGGGTAGGGACTGTGTGTCCCCAGCCTCCCCCAAGTCAACCCCTACCTAGGAAGGGGCCCAGAGGGGAGCAGCTCTGTTCTCAGAGTCCCGTGCAGAGGCAGCCTGGCCTCCTTGTGAGGGGCAGGACTTGGTGGTCCCACTTCATCCCACTCCACTTGCTCCTGTGAGTTGCTGCACTGTGGCCAGAGCTCCACATCACACAGAAGACTAGGCCACCCCAGGATCAGCTCTGGGGGCAGCACTTGGCCTTGTGTGGACCATGAAATGGGCCTTGCTCCAGAGATTCCAGGAAGGAAAGTGTGTCAATAAGGCGAAGAGAGCCATTCCCTTATTTCATATTTCCTGGCCTCCCAGCCTGCAAACAGATGCCATGGCTGGAACAAGAGCAGCTGTCTTGCAGAAAGAGGAGCACTGAATGCTCCAGAACCACAGAGGAGGACTTCAGAGTCTGTGAGGAGCAGTGGATGTGAATGCCCGGGTCTAGTTGTACAACTG
>PVLA01012477.1:0-44170 GCA_004027455.1 Hydrochoerus hydrochaeris | reverse complement strand
GGAGGGGAGGGAAGAGGAGGGGAGGGAAGAGGAGGGGAGGGAAGAGGAGAAGGAAGAGATAGTACCCTGCCAGCTGCGGAGGGGAAGACATGGGGAGAAGAGACGCTCAGCCTCAGCGGGCCTTGCTGAGGGACCCAGACCCATGAGGTCTGGGAATGTCCTGCCCTGCTCAGCATCAAGGAGGTTTGGGGACCTCGGTCATAGCAGTGTCTCTGACAGGGGCCAGAGAGCTGCCAGTTAAAGAGTGAGAGGAGGTCAGTGTGCAAGAGAGGAGAGGGAACAAAGAAGCCACTTTTAAGAGCTGAACCATAAAGAGCAAAGAGGGGACGAGAGACCGACCCGCCAAGGGACTTGCGCTTTGAGAGGCTTTCACATTTTAATTTTAAGAAGAAAGACATTTAAGGTGTCTAAATGCTGCTGGGAACGAGCTGAGAGGTGAAGATAAGGGGAGGAAGGAGAGGACTGATGCAGAGAGCCCTGGGGAGCGCTGGCAGGGCGGGGCTTCCTGACAGTGGCCTCAGACAGGATGCCTCTCTCTGGCTCAGGGAGGAAAAGAGATGGGTTTTCAGACTAGCCTTCGGGTCCAGGCGGGACACAGAGGCGGGAGTCAGCAAGGGAAAATAACACAGGAACCCGGAGCCAGATGCTCTCTGTGTTTTAGTAACTTCTTAACTGTGTGGTCTGCGGCTGGTCGCATGGAGAGAGCCCCGACTTCCACTTTGCTTCTGTTTATAAGTTGTGTAAATTCTTAAGACAAGTAGTTTAACCTGTTAGCACTTGAGTGTCCTGCTCTGTACAGAATGGAAATTGTATAAATCTGCCGTGAGAAGCTGCTGTCAGGAATGCAGTTTGGTTGCCGTGTGTATTAGCACAGTGACGGCCCTGTTACGGATGGACCCTCAGGGAATTCCGGATGTATTATAGATAGATGTATTTGTTGTCCTCTTACGTCAGCAATCTGTTTTCTTGGCTGTGTGGAAGAGAAAACACTGGAAGACGATGGATGTGGCACTCCGGGTATCACACATGAGACACATAGAGGCTACTCCAGCAATATCATTTAATAAATTCCTGGGTGAACTCTGTCTACTCAAACTCCTGTTTTTATTGCGTTCTCCTAAGTGCTCCGGCTGCCCCCCTCCCCTCTGCTGCAGGTCTTTAACTTCTGGTCACAGAGAAAAGCAGATGGGTCGCTCCCAAGTCTCGTCATAATACTCACCCCTTTCTACACACCCAGCCTCAGCAGGAGAAAACAGCTCCACACCCATAGCTCAGGCCAATGTGGACGGGACCTGATGGCACTACTTTTTGCTGTCACTCAGTGTCATTTTCAGAATTGTCACCAAAGAAGCTCACTAGGAAAGGATACCCAGATTCAATGCTAAGCAAGTAAATTTGACCAGAAATGCATAAATTTAGCTCAGGACCAAAAAGGCCAGTATTCTCAAAATGTCCTCTCATTTTTTTATTTGAAATAAGAAGAGATGCTACAGCAAAGCTCTGTAAGCACAGCCTTAGAGCAGTGTTCCCGGCAGGCGTGAGGCAGCTGCAGCCCTGGCCTCCAGGAGGCGAATGAGCCTTAGACCCTTAGCTCTTCCTGAGGCCTGGTATTTGCAGAAGTCTCCTCAAAGCCATCCAGAAGCTCCATAAAATTCAACATTTATAAAAAGTCTCCAGTCTGAAAGCTCTGACCCTCTCAGGGGTTCCAACTTGAGAGAGCTCATAGGCTGGTGACTAAGGGTGAGGTGTGTGAGGGACCAGCAGAGGCTTCTCTGTCCTGGGGATGGCACTCTGCAGTCTCTGGAGAGTTCTACTATCTGACACTGGGCAACATATCTGAGCCAAAAAGTAAAGCAAATGACTAAGAATGTGCATAATCAGCTCATAGTAATAAAAATAATATTTTTAATTTCTTCTTAACGATCTAGTACATCTAATTAAATCAATATGTCTTGTTAGGCACAATCCTTGAACTCTGATCATTGCATTTGTATGTCATAGGTTACAGTATCACATACAAATTTTCCTCTCAAGATTTCCACAGATTTTGCCATGTCTATCTATGTAAATGTATTAGAAGCTGAGAAAATAAATGATGGTACAAATAATCACCTAGTACCTTTGCATTTCAGCCACCCGATTTCCCACATTACTACTTTTATTTCAGGTTCTGGACCTTTTTCCAATTTAAATTCAAACAATTCCTGAAAATGCTGTCGTGTCTTTGTCTGAGAATGTAGTAACATGAACATTGGTTTTCCCTGCTTTATTTTACTGGTGTACCATGTAAGGATGTTTATGAGTGCTAGTATAATCACTTTTCCCATTTTTATTAATGCCTGATCCCTACGCAGGAATTTCCTGTACTCCCCTCCAGCCTGTTCCCAGGCAGGGATGTCGCCGAGCTAGCAAATTCTCAGGTGCAAGCAGCACAACTACTCTGGAAAAACAGGAGGGTGCTGAGTTTGCAGTGAGCTCATAGTGTTTGAAGGATCGAACCTCCCTTCAGAAAAGTGATTTTTCCTGACTCTAACCGAGACTAAATACCCAGGAACGTGATGGCTGGGGCTCTGGTCTTTGCAAACCAGCATGCTGATGGTGTCCTTAAATGCCTGTGTGTCCCTGGTGCCCGCCTGTCACTCCTAGCTGGTGTTCTTCTTTGAATCTCTGTCCTAGAGGCTTAAAAAAGAAGAGACTCAAATCATCATCTACTCATCTGTACCTTGGAGAAATGATGACAGCGGGTGAAGGTGGAATTTGTGATGTTACAAGAACTTCCATTACACTGCATTCAGAGCCCAGTCAACAGGAGTGCTTTTCTGATTTAACAAACAAACAAACTTCCATTGCAATTCAAGCTAGATACAGGCTTCACTGCTACCTCCTATGTTTGTTCCTGCCAAGTACAGGAAAAAAGAGCTGCATGTGCTGGGGGCAGCCCTGGTCAGCCACAGGACCGTCCTGACTTGGCCACGCATTCCTGACCTACTTCCGTGCTGGGTATGATGTAACCGCAGTGGAGGGGAAGATACTCTCCCTTTTCTGGTTGGTTAAATAAAATTATTTTTGAATTGCTTTGGGGATACAGCAGTAAACGGTAAAATCAAGTAATCACAACAGGTGAAAGATGATGAATATTTCAAGGCTGAAGTTTCCCTTTACTATCATTAAATATGGAAAATAGCAGCAGGATATAAATATACTCAGCACTGAAAAGTTTAGTTTTCTAAAAAAGCGTGGCACATGTTGTGTGCCCACAAGACAAGATAATGAACCAGAGAATGGTGTTAAAAACTGAATTTTGACCCCAAAAACCTATGTTCTCAAAAGGAAGATGATAAAATAAGTATCTCCTTAGGGTTGAATGTCTGAGTTATGCACATAGAAGAAAATAAAGATGTTGCACACCTCTTTAAAAAAGAAACTGTCCCCATGTTTAAGTCAAAAATGATTTCTTTTGTTATATATGTGTGTATGTTTTATATGTAATATAAATATATATAAATATAGCAAATATATATATTCTTTCTCCTAGACTAGTAATGGCAAATATATGGCACACATGTTACTTGGTTTTGTTTTAAGACAAAAAAAAATGTTAATGCACGAGTTGTTTTGCTAAACAGCATTTGGATTTAATTGCAGTGTTGATACTTTGCAATAAATAAATGGGTTTTGAGTTACATACTGGGCACCCATCTCTAAAAGGTTCACCATCACTGTCCTAGACTATCAACACTAGTATTTTACAGTAAATATTAGTAAATGTTTATTAGTAATATCATATGAGTAAGTACTAACAAGAGAAAAACTACATATTACACTAAGAGCTTAAGGCACCTGGAGTCTGAAGTAATCTAATCTGCCGTACAGCGCCGTACACCGCACATCTGAAGGAAATGGAAATCCGGCTCCTTTTTGAGACCACTGAAAACTGACTACTTCACTATACAACACTCATCTGTCAGACAGCTCTAGTTGCTTAAAAATGCTCAGCAGAAACCTGCCTCCCCGAGATATCACCATATACTTGATGTCACCTCTTCCATAGGATTAAAAGATCCTGGTGCAGGGTCGGTGACCTTAGGGAACTGAATATGTTTGGAAGAAGAAAGCCCTGATGAAAGCACGGTAGGAGTCTCTCTGAAAAAAATTGCCTGACCAGCCCCCAGCAAGTCCTCCTGGATTATGATGGACAAGGGTAAGGTCTGGATTTCCAGCCCCTAAGAAGTTGCATATTATTGTCAGCATGATTTTACAAAGTCCAGAACTCAGTGGGCTGAAGGATGCTGACCTTTGCCCCTGCTAAAGGATAATACTCAAAAATTCAGAACTAATCAATTCAAATGCAATATATGACTGTCAGATGGGCAAGATATTCATGTGGTACTGTCAAAGCTATTCACTACTTGTAGGCTACAGACAAGTCCAATTATTTTAAGACTAGACAGCAGAGCGTCTGAGCAAGAGAAATGGGTTGACTGGAAAAATTTTAATAACATCAGACGCTAATCATATGGTACGTCTGTCTCTGTGACTGAGACCTGAGGTTCGCTTGTGTAGTTGCTTTTCGGGATACACAACCCTAGAAGACCACTTCTATCGATGACATCACTGCACTTTTAACACTTGTTTGACCAAATTCTAATACTTATCCAGAGGAAAGCTCACCTTGGCATAGAGATACAGATTGTTTTAGTCTAATCTCACATGATCCTATTTATGCTTTGTTCCATAATCTGCTGCTTTGATAGATTAATTCTCTAAGTATTGTATTCTTGCCTTTGGGTAGAAAAGAGAGGAATGATGGCACGCACACACACACACACACACACACACGCCCCACCCTGCAGTGCGTTATGTCTGTGCTGCCAGGTCTGTACTCACTTCCTGTGCAGTAAGCTGAGGCCTTTGCTGCCCTTAGCATGCGACACTGGGGAGCCCAGAAACTGTCTCTTGAAAGGACCCAGCTCTCTTTTGTGACAAAACCATTTGTAAACATTTAAAGAGAAAACTGGTCAAGGATTTTAAACAGAGATGTGAAGAGTTTCCACCGTCACCACTAGGTCCCCTAGAAGAGAGAGCACAACCCTTACACTAAACCTCTTTTTAAATGGAGGACAGAGAAATTGATGGCTAAGCCACCAGCCACTGGAGGAAAAATACAAAATTCTCAAGGATCATTTTTATATCATTTTAAACCTCTAAAAATGCTTTACTATTGTTTAATATAAATTTCCAGATTACCATGTCCATACACATATTTGTTTGGAATATTAGATTTGTGTGTTTCTACTTTTCTTAATCTACTTAAATCTCATTTCGAAGGTATGTCTATTGCATTACTAGAAGTGGTTGAAAATTCAGGTTTTCAATCAACTGGTTTACTTGGTTGGATTGACTATAAATTTGTTGACATATATTGATGGCTCCTTATTTTCTTCCCCAGAGATCATTTCTCCACTCATTTATTTTCAGTATTTCTCCTTTCCTATTTTGTCAGTATTGTATGAGCAGCACTCATGTGAGACACAGTGTAAACTAATTACCAGGGTTTATGCTGGAAGCTGGGGCGCACCACATGCTGGCTCGGGCTGGTGGTGACCTCCGTGACAATGACAGTGGCGGCTCTTAGCACACATGCAGGCAGCGCGCGGGCTCACGCAAGCGGGCCTCACTTTACCCTTTGGCTTTGGTGTGTAATGGTGAATATGGTTTGAATACAGAAAGAGACAGCCAGGAGGTGGTGAGGATCTGTGATCAAAAATAATAGTAATAGTAACAGAGCCCAAAAAAGGATTTTGATGTAAGAAAATTCTTGATTTTCTTTTACAACTGACAGAAAGAAAGCAAACCCTAGTAAGATGTGTTTGGGAACTGCAAGGATGAAAAGGCAGCATCCAGCTGAAATGCAGGGAGCCCCCCTGCATGTAGGTGGACACAGACATTGAGGCACAAACCCTAAACACACATGTGGGGTCGTTTGCTATGGGAAGAAGATCCACAAATAAGCATGGAAATCAGTGCTGCCTCATTACATCGGCAGTGGGACTATGAGTCCACTGTTCCCTTAAACCTGGTGCCGTTTGGCTGCTCACCTTTTTGGCTCTGTGCAGAATGAGCCTGGTCATCACCGCAGACCCCAGAATGACCACGGGCCACTATGATGTATTGGGTTCACCCTGCTTCCACCATTGCCAGACCGTCCCATAGGGGAAATTTCATTTAAAATTAACCCCTTCGCTTGTGGTATGTTTGCTTGCCATGTGTGTAACTGGCTACCAAAACACCATGCACAAAATTCCAAAATATCTGGGAAAAATGGGGAAAAACAACCAGTCCAGTGTGCTCTTAGCGTTCTGCTTGGAAGCCGTTCATCCACTTTGATGGTCATTGTGAGTGCGGAAGTATTTCACTGCAAAGAATCACCGACTCGGGGCTGGGGATTTAGCTCAGCAGCATAAGCACCTGCCTTGCAAGCATGCAGTTTTGAGTTCGATGCCCGGTACCAATAAATTAAAAAAAAAGAAAGAAAAAAGAAAAACAATCACCAACTCACCTAACTGAAGGGACAGAGGCACAACAGATGGATGATGAGAATGTCATCCGTAGGCTCTGTACCATAATGTGAGCAAAGATTTATTAATTTAAAAACCACGTAATAAATCCTTCATGAATCTGGGTATGTAACTTGAAAAATCATAACAGTGTACTTAAATAGCTCCACACAACAAAGTACTATGTATGCCTAACAATATGTCTCAGCTTTAATGATTTATAGGTGCTACCTAGTCTTAAAACATATAAATACTTTACGGTTTTGCCTAAACACAAATAATGCATTTGTCTGATTCACTAATACCAGAGGCATTTTTTTCCAGATGAATATACTCATCAGCCATGACTGTCTATGGAAATTATTTTAAAATTATGAGGATGTATGGTAAATACTGTACCCCTATGTGGAAAGAATTATTTCATAAAACAGTAATTAACTTGTAATTTTTTATTACTACTGACCAAATACTTTGCTTTTGAAGACTACCTTTAGATTGAAACCAAAAGGTTAATGCTCCAGAAATTTTAGAGACTATCATGAATCAGGTTATAAAAGAAACTTTAAAAAAGACAAACTTTTTATTACAACATGAAGATATAAAGAGTCAAAAGACCACTTACAGTTGACATTACAGATGCAAAATAAACATGTCTACAAGCAAGGTCAGAAAAATATTTATCTTTATTAAAAGCTAAGAAAATTAAACTTGCTAATGACAGGAAAAAGAGTTCATTTTAGAAAACAAGCTTTTCTTTATAAGTTTAAATTTTACATTGCTAGCACTTGCTAAATATCATACATTAAAATACACTTGTAGCATTCAGTATACACTGTGTGGATATCTACATAAGTGATTCTGAAGTGGCATTGCTCTTTCAATAGCTTTATTTTGGCAATAAAAAAACATATGGATGCTAGTAAAAATCTTGTTCACAGTAGCTTTAAAAGCCTGAAAAGGATGCATTTGTTGAAATTTGCATTTGGTTTTGAAAATGTCTGTTTAACAATTGACATGGCCATATTTTAACTTCAAAGCTCTCACACTGAGAAAGTACCAAGGTATTACAGCAATTTACTCTTAGGGACATTACAGTGGGCTTTGAAATTCCAAAAATAGAATATTTCCTCCTGGATTATTTTATGATCAACATACAGCCTGTACTCAGGGAAAATTAAAGCTGTTTGCTAACTCTTGGATGCACCACTGTTAAAGATGTAGGAAATTGCATAAAAGCACAAAAAATTCTGGGTAATTTTGCAGTTTCATCTCTAAGCACTAGTGCCAAGATGTCTGTCTTTCGGTGCTTTCTGTGTCTTGCTTCTGAAGCATGGACCTTCAGTTCCTGCCCTTTTGAATAGCTTTGCTTGCTGTAGCTTTGCTCCTTAATGGATGAGTTGATCTTACTGGGCTAAGACAGTATTTACAGAGGCCTCTCTTTTATCTGTATTCACAGAGAACGCTAACAAACTAGAAGAAAGTGCCAGAGAACACCACATACCTTGTCCAGAACATTACAATGGCTTCTGCATGCATGGCAAGTGTGAACACTCCATCAGTATGCAGGAGCCGTCTTGCAGGTAATACACTCACGCTTCAGCTTTTAAGGTGCATAAAGTACAAATGTAGGAGCTAAATGTCAAGTGTCGTGGAGGATTGGTTGGCATTCTCCTTGAATGGCCGATCAGCAGGAAAACTGGATTTCTCTTCCTCTCCTGTCCCAGCCTGCACACACACAACCATGGACTGCCCCTGCCTTTAGCTCTCAGCTGCTATGCACTTTGTAGCTGTAGATGCTCTTCTAGCAGGATGCAGAGCTGTACTGTGTGCAGCAGAAGAATGTGAAAGGCACAGGTTACTCGTGGCTCACCACTCCTTCCGCTGCACGGAGAGCGACGCTCACCAAGTATTTCTCAGATCAGTCAGTGTCACTTGGGGGCAATCGTCATGTGCACAGTTCTTCACAGCTTCTAATAAACACCCGTCTTGGTTGATAGGACGCAGGGTTTTCTAGGCGTCTGTTGTCCACGGCAAGGTGATTTGTATGTTGAAACAGCTCACCGCACCGCCACAGTTTAAATCGAGTACACACCACTTGATTGTCTGGATGTAGTTTGTAGCCGTAAAGCATTCATATCTACAGACACAGTGGTCATTTTAGATGGCAAAGTCAAAATGAAAAAAAAGTATTTTTATTTAAATTGATAAAGTTGCATATGCTGAAAGAGCTTATGTTTTGAGGTATAGATATACAATCAAAGTTCTCCTCTCTCTCCCTGTTGCTGCCTTCCTCTGTCTCTCTATTTCTCATCTACTTCTTCCTCCTCTGAATACACTAGCACCAGCCTGCTGGTGCAGCCAGGCAGAGAGAACATCACAGGGCACTCACTCTGCTGTTCCTCACCCTCAGCAGTCACCGTTATTAAAGCCTTCCAGGCCACAGAGCAGGGACCTCAGGACAGAGTGATGAGAAATGCAGCCATGACCTGAAATATCCGCACAAAACCAAAAAGATGCATTGGTCCCCTTCAGTATTGTTTATGAGTTGTTTCCTTGTTGCATTTTCAAATGCTAATTTCAGTGAGCAGGCCATTTATCCGAGCTTTCTTCGTTTGGAAACTGAGGGGGAGGCACCATTCATCTCAGAGGAAGCATCCCTGGGCAGGTGTGAACAAGTGTGTTGCCTACCTCACAAGGGCTTTCCTCTTCCCATTCCTTTTCTCTTTGGAGAGAGGCTTGCGACCTTGTCCAGGTTGGCCTTGAACTCATGATCTCAGAAGATCTCCTGCCTCGGCCCCTCAGATAGCTAGAACGACAGTCCTACTCCACTGCACCAAGCTACAAGGACTTTCTTCTAACAAAGTTTAACTCTAACAATAGCAGATGAGTTTATGAAGGAAAAATTTTTAACATGACTCTCACTGCACTCCTAATGTTTTTCAACGTTTTTATTCCAATAGCATATAGAGTGTTTAAAACACATAAATAACCTTAGTTTTTTGTACCATGTAATCAGAAACAATATTTTTCTCAAGTAAATAATTTATGTTGATTAAAAACTTAACTAAAATGTGAAGTTCACCTAGAAAAAAGGGAACAATTACCCTTGGGCATCATTATCTGTCTGAAGTGTCATCAAAATCAAATTATCTAGCAATCCTATCTTCAGAATTCATTGTTGTAAATAGGAACCTCATATCTTCCATACCATAAGCACAAAAAAATCTTGCGGAAACTAAACAGTCAAGAACCATATCTACAAAGTAGTGTTTGTTTAGAAATTGATACCAAAGAACTAAAACCCTCATTTTATGGTGAGGGTCAATGCCTATCAGCCACCTGTAACAACACATCCGGCAAGTACAGGTCATTGCACACTGTGATTTCTTCCAGGTGTGATGCCGGTTACACTGGGCAACACTGTGAGAAAAAGGACTACAGTGTCCTATACGTTGTCCCCGGCCCTGTGCGGTTTCAGTACGTCTTGATAGCGGCTGTGATTGGAACGATCCAGATTGCTGTCATCTGCGTGGTGGTCCTCTGCATCACAAGGTCAGTACCTGTCCAGGCGGTCACTCCCAGAAAGGAACATGCCGTGCTGCCTTTAATCAACCCTGTCCAGTCATGGTCCTATTGTGGACTTGCTGGCCGTCCGTTCTCCCTGAGTCCTGTTTCCTTGTCATTTGGGCATTTGAATAGCTGCGTGGAAAAGCACCAATTTTCATGATAGACTAATGCAAACTAAATTTGTCCTTGTTGCATTCCAATTAAGATTTTTTTGTTTTCTAAATTGTGGTCTTTATTTTTCTTTAACATATAACGCCAACCTTCATTGAAATGTGCTTCTGTCTTCTAACTAAAAAAGGTCAGTCTTTACTCATACTGCCGACAGCCTGTTAACATGGCCAGTGTGTTTCCACCTGCCTGCATCAGTCTGCCAGGTGAGGTCAGGGTAAATTTTCCACACGGCCTGGGAATCTACTGGAACATAGCTGTCATGCTTAGCACTTGTACCTCCAAGTCTAAGTGTCAGACATAATCGATCCTAATGTACTTGGTATAAACAACAGATACTTGTATCTTAACCTGCCAAGGTAGCTTTGAACAACATATTAAAAAGAATTGTAATGAGGAAAGATAATGCTAGAGTCAATGAACATGGATGGTACAGGAAACATGCAGGAAACATCACAACAAACTTCCATTTCAAACTCCCAGTCCAACCCAAAGGTTATTGTTTCCTGGAGAACCAGGTGGACAGAGAATAGAGGTTTCATCCAGTTTTAACAGGAAAGCAAACCAGGATTGACTAGTAATGTCTGCTGTCAGGGCCGGGTAAAGAAAGGCAGCTGGGGACTTGCACTATCTCATTTGTGCGCCAGCTCTCGGCGGCCGAGAATTAGATTAGAAACTAAATGCGTGTCATTCACGCCTTGCACACCCAGAAAAGCTATTGGAGCTCTTCTTTCTGACCCAATTTCACTCTTCTCTAAAAGCTTCTAAGAAAGTTCTTAAGATTTTCACCAAACCCATGAGGCCATTTAGATTTTTATTCAGTTGTGCAGTCCTCAGCGAATATAGATGCTTCCCAAAATAATTATTTTTTAAAAACCAAGAAAATAAAAGTATCATACCTTTAAACAATAAAGGCTGTGATGAGTCCCTGTATCTGTACTGCACTGTCTTCTCTAAGGACAAGTGTGGCATTTGCTCTTGAAAAAGACAAAATGCGGTTCATAAATCCTCGCGTGGCCTAAAGGCTTAGGGGAGATCATGATGGGAGCTTTGTGCTGCTCTAAACCAAGTTGAGTTCATCAGCTCGACGCTCACATTTAGAGGCCAAGCGAGTCAATGGATTATGTTCAAATGGTTCTGGGAAGCACAAAGAAAATTCAAGGAGCCAAAAATACTGAGTATAAAACGACAAAATAGAAAAGAATCTGAAATGTGGGGAGCCGTGCCATACTGCTGTAAAGAGCCTGAGCTTTCCAATACCTAGGGAACCGCGGTGCGTGGAAAACAAAGCTCATCTTTAACGCGCACAGTGGCATAACAATTTGATTATTATTTTAGACGTCAGAAGAAAGAATTTAAACACTTCAGCAGATGTTTTCAACTCTTTTATTAATCCTAGTGTCATCCTCATGTGTAATAAAAACAGCAGAGTATCCGGAAGCGTGGCCTAGCCCGGAACTGGGCAGCTGTCGGTGTGTACCATATATTTCTGTGTACATGCACGTGTATACACACATTTAATTACATTACAAAGAATCTGCAGCGATCCTCTTTTCCAAGGTGGAGCAGAGTTCTGAGATCACACAGCTGAGACACAGGAGGTGCTAATGCCTGGCTGTCGCGTACCACAGCCTGGGCATGGACCACTGCGCAGACCGCCCTGTGGCTGGCCACAGCTTTGCATATTTCTAGGTTCAAACCTACAGACACAGCAGATTAGAGAAAGCTGTATACTTCAAGGCAGATGTGTTTTCTCTTTCCATTTGCTCTGTTAAAACTTAGCCTGTGCTGTTTATTTTTAAAAAAGAGCCTGTGAACAAAGTTAGCATTACTGTAATGTATTTCATAAATCTGTACGTGGACCACTGAGACTCCCCAAGCCTTTTCAGGGTTCATGCCAAGATTCATACTAGTCAGTAATATGCACGAATTCCCACAGTGGACTGATTTCCTTCACTGGAAAATACTCTGCTTAGAAAGCAGGCTTCACCTGAGGCCACACATCACCCACCAAAGCCCTTCTTCCCTGGAGCCCCAGCCACCCTTCTGTGTTCCGATTCCTTCCAAAACACCAGGTCACACCCAACACAGAACCCTTTGCTCTCCTCAACTTTCTTTTAATGTCTTTCTCACCTATTTTCTCTGTTTCCTGCATTTATGTCTCCTCTCTATTTCCCTCTGTTTCTGGATTTTTGGTTATTTCTTTTTGACTTTATGTTTTAGTCAGACACCTGTCCTCCTCCTAAACAATATGGATCCCATATGGATATTTAGAGACGTGTTCCAAAATACAAAGTCACCCTGTTGAGAAATTGGATCTTCAGCTGCTTAATCTTTAGCTCACGCTTCCTGGAAATGTGATTTCTAGCTCCTGTTCACTTTTGACAGATTCATCTCCCCAAAAAAGCTAATAAATGTCCACACACATTATCTGCTATATATGCACGTACATGTGTATGTGTGCCTATTTGCATATATCCTCCAGTGCTTCCCAGCTTGTTATAATAGGATTTTACATGAACTTTACGTTGTTTCATTTGCATGACCAAAAGCATCTTTTCTTACATGAGAAAAATCCTAGAGCAGTGGTTTGCAGATAATTTGAAGATTAGCTTTTTATAGAAACTACATAATTGGGACCCACTTATGTCTCCTAGTATTAATGGACCAAATGGCTCACCCAAAACAGCATTCTTTTCTGTTAACATATTCGATCTATTACCAGTTGGCTCCTTCTCTGGCATGATAGGATTTTCACTTGTAGCCCCAAAATGTCAATATAACATTCATCCTTCAGACATTTAAAACGTAAAATTGTTGGAGACCTTTCCAGTGAAACGCGACGAGCCCACAGCTTGCTGGATTGCATCGTGCCAGGTCCTTTCCTTGTGCCTCAGTGAGGAGCAGTTGAGAGCCAGGTAAATGTGTCCTCCTCAGCGCTGGCCACTCTTCTCCATTCCCCGCAGATGCCCGCAGGCAGCCACAGGGGAAGCACAGCACAAAGCAACCCCAGCCCCTACCAGTGCTCAAAGTCTGTTTAATCCACAGCACCTCCCTGTGATTTTAGGACCGAACGCTAGGTGATCGCATTGGACTAAGCTCTGTCACTTTCCAATCTTCTAGGAAATGTCCCAGAAGCAACCGAATTCACAGACAGAAGCAGAACACAGGTCACTACAGTTCAGACAACACAACCAGAGCGTCCACAAGGTTGATCTAAAGGGAGCATGATTCACAGTGGCTGGGTTGCAGAGAGCCTGGACTACATAATACAGTATTATAGACAAAAGAGTAAGACAAGAGACCTACACATGTTGCCTTGCATTTGTGGTAATCTACACCAATGAAAACATGTACTACAGCTATATTTGATTATGTATGGATATATTTGAAATAGTATACATTGTCTTGATGTTTTTTCTGTAATGTAAATAAACTATTTATATCACACAATATAGTTTTTTCTTTCCCATGTATTTGTTATATATAATAAATACTCAGTGATGAGAAAAAAAATGGCATTCTTAAATTTGCGGTATTTCATAACTGTAAATATAATCCATCTAGTGCAGGCTGTTAAGGTACCAGTATTTCATCTCTCACCACATCTTAACACATGACTTGGTGGCTAGGTTTTGAGTGATTTCAAGATCAAGGGAAATGATGATTTTTGGAAAAGAGAAAAAATAATTTACTGTATACCGAATGAGGATAAAATATTTCAAATCTCTGAATCATCTCTATTTCATCTACTTTCTTCCAAGGTCTTCCATTTTCAACCCCAGAGCAGAAAAAAATCCCTGGCATACAAATTAAATCAAAGGAAAGGAGGGAAAGTGTTTTATAGCTCATAAAAGAGAGGGAAAAAAATTACTGGTTTTTATTTGGGAAGCTGCTTAGAATCTCCCAGTTAAATACGTATATCGAAGGCATCTTGAGCAAGTTTACCTATTAGCTGTTTCCACAGTGGCCAAATCAGTTCCATTTAGTTGGGTGGAAGGAACTGCTGTGGGAATCACTTAATAGCGTCATTAAATGCAAAATGCCAAAATTGTGACTTATCAGAAGCACCTTGCTATATTTATAGTAAAATGATTTTGAAAAGAAGTTAGATTCATAACCACATGCCTCATGAATAGCTATATGGCTGGCTAATGAGGTACCGTTACATGAGCTGGAGCTAAATCAAAGACAGTACTTCATGAAAACAGAAATACAGTTTGAGTATATTTATATGATGAGATAAAGAACAATCCTACAGCATCTAAACTCCATTGGTGGAAATCTGGTGTCAAATTGCATTGGTTTTGATTATTCAAATAGATATGATCACCTTGGGAAAACCGTAAAGAGTCTCAAAGAATAAGATGAAAACAACATCAAATAATTGCATTATAATTTATCTCTGCATAGCTTTCTCTGACTCGTAAAGTAACTGTAAATAAAGTTCTTTTCATCTCTTTCAAAAGACCTCTAAGTGGACTAAGAACTAATATTCATATGCAAAAAAGGACACAAAATCAAATCAACATGTTCTTAATATATTTAGTGAAATCTAAACTTGTCAAGATATTTTAAAATATAAAGTGACAATCTAATTTTAGGACTTTGAAAAATCTGATTTTCTAGGTTAGCCATCAGTCTGAACGCTTGAATTCACTAGCATAAGCATCACTTAAGTGGTCTTATAAATCAGACCTTGATACTTCTCTAAGACAAATTTCTTGTAAACTGCTACATAGAAATTTGGTTTGATTAGCACATGTGGAGATTTAAGTAGCTCTGGCCTCCTTTGTAAAATGGCACTTGTGGCAAATCCTTCTTCCTCCTGAAGGAAGAGGAAAAAGCTGTAATATCGACAGAGATGCTTGGAATTTAAGAGAAACAATTCCACTGACTTTTCATTCAGAGTGTGAAGCAGCCTGCTTTGTTAAGTCCTGTTGCGTTACTATATGCCTAGTCTTGTCGAAGATGGTGGACTTACATGTTGGAAGAGTCTTCGGTGTACTCCTGCCCAACTCACCCACCCATGAAGACACCACTTTTAAAAGCTGTGTGATGAATATTCAGTGAACAAGCATACGTGATTTGCCAGGCGCTCTCCAAGGTCCTAGGGAAGTAGAAGTAAAAATCTCTCACGTCTAAAGGACCTCACAGTCTCCCTGCTAAATAATCAGCCAACCTCTGCTTGCATATTTCTTACCATTTGGAATTTCATTCTTGGGCAGTTCTAATTTTTCAAGTAATTCATCCTCATACTGACTTACAATTCACTTTCCTGTGGTTTCTCTCCCCTCCCCCAAGATAGTATTTCTTGCTCTCTAGAGCAGAGGAATAATGGCTTATGGATTTAAGCTTACAAAGATGGAATTCATGTTTCCCCACTCACCCCACAGCCTCTCGGCAAGTGTTTTCTTCTCCAAGTGAAACATCTTTCACTTCATCTGCTCATCCTGCAAGAATCCCCACGTCTTCCTAGCATCTGCCTCTTTCTTCCTTGACTTGACCTTGACTCTGCTTTGTCGACAGACTTCCTTAAATGAGAAGCTCAGGAGCTCAAGCTACTAAGGCTGTGTGATCTGACAACTGCTCTCTGGTAGCAAATTGAATCAAGAGCCATGGTGCCTAAATTTGAGTCCTACTTTGACCACAGAATTTCTGTGGAAATGTAAGCAAGTCACCTGAGACCCCAGTTCCCTCCTCCCCTTTATCTCTGTAATACTCAGATTCTATATTCTCAGATAAAAAGGGCACTACATAATTTCTACCCAAAGACACATTGTTTTTCTTGCTTACCCTAAACCTAAATTCAAAGCCCTCTTCCCACAAAACTGCTAATATGCCATGAAGTTCACTCCTACTCATGGCACACTTACTCTACATTATGCATTAACACTTATAAGATCTGTGTTCTGCTATGAGATGACAAAGATAAGTAAGTCTCCCTTTCTGAAGTGAACTTTTCATCAGATCATCCTTGCTTTTGGTGCATGAAAATTCCAGTCTAGGGGTGAGGAGGAGGACTAAGAGGCAAATGAAAAAGCAAAAGGAAATAATGAAGGCTGTGACATCACTCAGTTCCCTACCTGAGGACCCCGAGGAGAACCTGCGGGTTGGGAGAGGTGCTTCTTCCCACCAAGACATGCAGAATGACAGCCTGAGGCGCCACCCATTCTCTGACCCTAGAGGTTACACCCTCCCCGCCCGGCCCCTCCCAGCACCCAGAGCTGGCACTGGCTTCCGGGTGAGGCCTCCCTTAGCATTCTGCTGACGCTGCTAGAGGACTCCCCAGGGTGTTCCCTGGCTGTCCTTGCAGGTGGGTCTTGCCTCAGCACAGAAGCGATGAAACCCCAGAGAACTGATGACTTCCATTGTTTTTTTCTGCTCACTGAACGTTTACTGAGTGCCTGCTCCGCACCGACTCAACTCTAGAGCTGTGGCGTGAGATGGGAAAGAGGTCGCGCTCCCAGGCTCACATTGCACACGGGACATGAAGGTGGGCGGGAGGAGAAGCGGCGCCAAACAGCAAAAGCTGGAGCGTTTTAAGGCTCAAAGACATAAACCTTGAACTGGATGGTTCAGGATGATACCGAGGCGAGAAGCCTGGGTACCACACTGAATGTAGTGTTTAACGTTTAGGCTCCCAGCAAGGCAAGAGTGGGTCCCTCCTAAGCTCTCACTACTGCTAAACCTTGGGTAATTTGCCTCATTTCTTCATGTCTCATTTAGGATGGAGGGAAATGTATCTTCCTGTATCCCAGAAGACTAATGTGGACCAAAAAAAAGACCATTGATGTTTGGTCTCTCAAAAGAGAGACAAGAACCAAGTAAACTTCCAATTATGGGAATTATTTTACAGGAATGTGACAAGACCTCAGCAGCCAAATGATGCCTGGTAGAAACCCCGCAGTGGGGATGAGGGAGCTCAGCAAGCTAGCCCCTTACAGGGGTCCTCTGTATCATCCAAGGCAAGAAGCTGCCTTTCTGTGAAAGCTTTGGGGAAATTGGGAAGGCAGAGTTAAATAGGAAAAAAAAATTTTTTTTTAGCTCCTCTGGGTATTTTTTTTCCACCGATGTGTCCTGGTATTGTGTCTGAACAAGGATCGGGAGCATTCTTTTATTTTAAAATAGGTCTACCCCGATGAAGCACACACAGTGAAGCCCTCCCGTGTGTCTGCAAATGCACGATGAGTGAGTCAGTATCCTGGGACTCGCTGGACCTAATTCCTTACCAGAAAGCATCTTCGAGGTGAGGTCTGTGCAGATACTGAAACACAGCAGAGATTTCCTCCAAGTCGTGTTAGACTCTCGGCTAACACTTGTTTTCCTGTGCCTGACTATGGATAAACACACAAAGAGCACAAGACTTTGCCAGTGGCTCCCAACAGGTGCATGATCCACACATCTCTGTCCAGCGTCACCATGAACGGAAACCTACTCAGGACTCCAGTGTCCTGGGAAAGGGACCTTACCTGGCATCTGTCCTCCATATTAGTACCTGAGCTAATGATTTATTTGTGAATCTTCAAATTTTTCATTAATTTTCACTTCTTCTCTAGCATTGGGTGAAAATTGAAGGAAATATTTTTCATTGTTTTGCCAACCCACATTCAATCCAGGACAAGAATGTCAGCCTAATGACAAGCCCAGAGCCAGGAGAGAAAAGCAAGATCAAGCCTGTCTTTCTGTTGCTGGCAACCCTACCACCTTGGGTTCCCACTCTTGCCATCCTGGGCCAGGCAATGATCCAACCACACAGGGTTTCACCCCAGAAATCATCCAAGGCTGAGGCTGTCAGCACCCACACGAGCAACCCGTTCTATGGGGTGCATTTTGAGATGGCTCTCGCTTTCCTCTCCATGACTGCCTCCTTTTCTGAGAATGTCGGTCTCTGCTCATCACTGCAGAAAGCACCCAGCTTCCACCGCAGCCTTTCACCGCAGCCTGTCTTAGCTCTCTGTCGCTTTAGACCTTGAAGACCGGAGGCCTGTTTATGAGTCCAGTTTTTCTGAAAACCAAACACAGAATAATGTCCCAATGTCATACCATGGGATATCAAATTATTAATAAAGATATCAATAGGTGACACTTGATTAATCAGTCAAATTGGAAAACATAGACAAACCAAAAAATAAATAATCATGCAAGACCTGGAGGAAAACAGCACAGTGTTTGTGTATATCATCTCTGATAATTTCTGTAGCTCTCTGTTCGAGCTTGAACACAGGGTGAAATTAAGTAAATACAACAAAACAGTACTGTTAATGCACAAAACGCTGCCTTCCGGTCTCTTCAGGGAGGCTGGCTAACAGGAAAGGGTTCTGTTGGGTGAAGCGGCCCAGTAAAGACAGCCTATGCTAAATTACTAACATGTGTTGTTGCAGGTCATACACGTTAGAGCTTCAAGAGGCTTTTGGTTTTCTTTTTTGGGGGGTGGGGTTGGCGGCACTAGGAATTTAACCAGAGATCTTCACACTGCACTGCATCCCCAGCTCTCTTTACATTTGTTAAAATTTTGAAACAGGGTCTCGCTAATTTCCTAAATTGTCCAATCTGGGCTCAGATTTGCAATCCTCCTGCCTCAGCCTCCCAAAGTGCTGGGATTACAGCTTTATGCCACTATTCCACTGGGCAAGGAGCCTTCTGATAAGAACAAAGATAAGGAGAAAACTCAGTGGCCACTAGGAACTCACTATTTCCCTGTTTGCTTGTGGGAAAAATAAAAATCTCAGAAGTTCCTTCATCGAGTCACATCCATAACCTGTAGACAGGTGATGTGTTACATGAGAACTCTTGGGACGGGAAGTGGCAATGTAGGGGACAAACAGGAAGAAAAATGGACAAGAAAATGCTGAGTGGACCATCAAAGGCCCTCAGGCAACTGGGGCGGGAGATAAGCAGGGTTAGGGTTCGGGTTCGGGTTAGGGTTAGGGTTAGGGTTAGGGTTAGGGTTAGGGTTAGAAGGAAGCAGGTGATCAGCACAAGAGGTCTTCTAAAATGAAAGTGTCTGTTGATTTTGGGCAGTCAGGAAGCAGGGAGCCTCGAACTGCCCCCAGCAAGGCCTCCTGCCCTGTTTTCGCAGAACCCCTCTGCAGCGCTCCTGGGGTTTGCAAGCAGGGGCCTGGCTGGGCCTGCTGGGCAGAATCAGACCTAAGCACAGGCCCCAAATGATTTTCAGGCCTCCTGGGAAGGAAGAAAATGTGTTTACAATAAGTGTCATGTGCATATTTTCTTCTTTACCAGTCCTGACCTCAAGATATGTGGATTGGATTCTTTGTATTCTGCAGGGCAACCCTGTCCTGGAGCAGGGATTCTGCTCTAAAGACAGAATATAGGTGACCGTGGCCTACCTTGCACCCTGGGCGAACACCCCTCTCACCGAGGGCTGTGCTGCTGATGGCATCTGATCTGGCCACACCTGGAAAACACAATGCCTGGATCCTCCAGCAGCCCTGAGTAGCATTGCAGCAGACAAGCTTAAAAAGGGAGGAGCCGGCTCTAGCCTGCTAACAGGAGACAAATCTGTCTGCAGTCAGCCTGGGGATATATGGGTCAGAACTGCCAAGCAGAGCCAAGCATTGGAAAGCATTGTTTAGGTTTGAAAAGAGGAGTAGAAAGAGAAAAATGACTGCTGTGTAAGTGGAGGTTAAGAAGCAAAGGGGAAGGGGGGTCCCCTGCTGTGACACCTCTTAGCCTCTTCCTCTGCTAGCCTGGTTCCCTTCTCTCCAGAGCTGAGCTGGCTGATTTGCAATTAAGCTCACAGACCAAAGAGTGAGTCTTGTAAACAGCCCAGGACGACACTGCTGACGTCCCCCCAGAGGGCCGCGACTGCCTCACCAGCATCCACATAATAACATTATATTTCACTTTTAAATAAGATGTACATGAATGTGCACTTGCGCCCAATTACAGTAATGCATGATTTACATAAAATTAACTCTGCTGCTTAATTACAGTCACGCAGGGATGGGAGAGGAAAGGGCTTTGCTTTGTAAACAGGAGACACTGTAGCACTACTGAAATCAAAGGGTGAATGGTAAATGAAGCTCTGGATGTAGCCAGTGTTTTCTTTCCTTCTGTCCCTGGTCTTGTGTAAACTGAGTCATGGAAGTGTTTATTTACTTAGAGCAAAGGACACCTGTTCCTTTGAAATGGGATCTGTAAACCAGGTTCTTTGTAGTGGGGATCTGGAGTTGGGAAGTTTTCTATTCTCTGTGGAGTTTAGCCCTCTGGGTAAGGAATCTGCAAAGGCCAACAGAGTGAGTCTCCAGTTTGCTAGAAGCAACTAAGAAAATGCTTTCCTGAAAGAGTGATGCAAAGCTGCTCTGACAACAAAATGATTAAAGGCTGCCTCCTCTCTCGTCGTACATCTGTCACTTTCTGCCGCAAACATGAACACAATTTTTCTCTGGACAGGGTTTAAGATTGCACATTAACAAGGGATTAAAAGCAAAATTGCCTGTGGCCCATACTAAAAGAAGAGAGAGAGAGAGAGAGAGAGAGAGAGAGAGAGAGAGAGAGAGAGAGAGAGAGAGAGAAAGAGAGTTTATCCACCTCCTCCCTCTGTGTGCCAGAAACACACTTGTACAGAGCTAGACTTGGAGAAATTCATTGAACTGGCATAATAAGAAAATGATTGAAGGCCACAAAGATTGAAGTCTCTTTATGTGTTCCATGGGTAACTTACACATGCTACTCAGGGAAGCTGCACAAAACACCTCCAGGAGACCACTCTGATTCACCACAAAAGATGGCAATTTCGTTTTGGCAGGTCATTGACTCTCCTTTCACCCAACACACAGAGAAGAACAGGATTCTGAAAGAAAAGAAAAGGTTTTGAAGGGGAAGACAAAGCCAAGATAACCTGTAAGCTCCCAAGAAAAGTGAAAAACAGCCAGAACTACTTGGAACACGTTGTGTTTGGAGCAAAGGACATTGAATTTAGGCAAATGGGATCTTATTTTCAGAGAATTGAAAATTAGAGAAGCACATCTCTAACTCAACACGGGTGCTTGGTTTCTTTAAATCTATTGCTAAACACTATCCCTAATAAACTAGATACCTAGAGAGACCAAGCACTTTCATAAAAAAAGCATGAACCCAAAATCATGAACTAAAAATTACCTTTAACATGAGGAAGCAAGGTGTATGAAATAAATTTGTTTCACGCCTTACATTTTACCATTCATCCTCCCCCTAAATATGAAGTGGAAAGACCTAAGCACGACTTTGAACTCATGAGGACCTCTGGGGAGGGGATTCTTTTCTCAGATTCCATTGGAGAGTGTAGAGACAGCGCTGGTAACACAGTAGCTTCCAGAGGACGCGCTAGTGTCTCCTCACTTCTTTTCACCATTGGAGATTTCCGTCAGAATCGATGCCAAATTGCACTGATGAGATGGTTGGTTTTTGTCTCTGAATTTTTGTGCCTTTTAAACCAAGGCCTTTGTGTTCTCCTGAGTTACCACATCACTGGCGCTGGCTGCTGCCCCTTGCGCCTGATGCTATGAGACATCCTCGCTCTGAAGAGGAAGAACCAGCCTTCGGTTTTCCCTCTCCAGGTCCTCCGTCCAGTTGTCCCCTCACAGTGCTATGTCACGTTTAATCCTGGAAGTGTGAAATCAAAGCTGCTTCCATTTCAGACAAAACCTTTATTAGCTCCGAAACTCATGGAATGAAACTGTCCTGAAAGTACTGACTTTGTCTTTCTAGTTATGCTTGGGAATTTTAGGAATTGATTTATGGGTTATTGATTGGGATAAGGTATGACATACAAAAATTACAATGTATGACTCAGGATAAAAATAGCAACTGTAGTTACTGATCTCTTACCCTTCACAAGACAGATATTGCTTGGGGTACATTATGAACATTATTTCCCTTATGTCTTAAGCTGAGTTTCTCTGAGACGTAGCTACAGCAATTTTATGATGAAGAAACATAAAGTCATTGGCAAAATCACAAATAAGTTGGCCAATGTCACAAGCCTAGGACAAGCGGCTGCCAAGATTTGATTCCAGATCCAAACTCCATTCTGCTCCACAGTATCATGTTGTTTTCATCGGTTTCTATTTTATGTTCACATGTGAGGACCCATACATCTTCCAAAGCTGCCTGTTAGCCAGACAAGTGCTTATTCCAAGGTTTTTGCCACCACTCTCAGTTATTTTCAAATTTTACCTTGAGAAACAATTTATGAGTCACATCATGATACCCGTTTCAACACACAGCACTGCTCTCTACTGGTTTCCACCTTTCTCTCCTTTCTGCTCCTTCTCTTTCTCTCAGTTTTAATGAACTCAGCTACCCACATCATTCTTTCTACCTAAGTACAGGTGCCAAGGAACGGAGTTGAACAAAATCATGTTAGACTGCTCTGATGTGATCAGACATTGCCTAGTTCATGTATTTGCATATTTGTTTTTCTGCCTCTTTTCCATCCCGACCCCAAGAAATGTGAAGCTTCATGAGATTTAGAAGTTTGTCATGTTGATCTGATCCCAGTGCTTAGAACAGTTCTTGGCACTTTATAGGTGTCTGGTTTGAATGAATGAATGAATGAATGAATGAAATTGAAGTCAATCTCTGAGCTTGTCCAGTGCAAACTCAGAAACATAAATATGCCAGTGCAGCATAGATCAGCAAAAGTTAACTAAGATATGTCAGTATGAAAGCTCCTAGCCTCTAAGAAGAGCCTGTAAAGTGTAAGCTCACTGTGCAGAGAATCCTAAAGGATGAGTTTTTCCGCTTTACCTTTCGTTTTTCCGCTCTTGCATAAGGCTGGCTTCCAGGCAGCACCCTGGTGGGACACAGGGTGGCATGGAGTGGGTGTGCCATAAATTATAGTGATTACAACATGTCAGCAGCACCCTCCTGCTGAGAGCTTTACCTCATCGCTAGGAGACTTTTCAAGGACGTTCGCTTGTATGGAGGTTTAGGAGCCTCAAATGCCTTTTGCAACCCGCGAAGCTTTTTAACTTACGTGAGACTGACACTTGTTGGGGGCATTTTATCTTGCAATCAATTTAATTAGGAGCTGTCAGATTGAAATGATTAGTTGCTTCTGAAGGCGCTTGAACTCTAAGATCCATTTATAAAAATCATTCTCTTTCCCTTCCCTCTCATCCTGTCCTTCCAAGATCTATCAACCAGCAGTGTAGGGAGACAAGGTATTGTAACCACCTTGATTGCCAGAGAAAGGCCCCTCGTAAAGCTCATTTAGAGAAAGAGGTGGCTGCTAAGCCATTATGGGCGTCCTCAGATGTCACACTGACACCTTGGAGCAGTCAAGATTTAAATATGCTCTTGTTTTATTTCTTATTAATATTACTTTTTTCTGACTTTTCCTCCAAGAAAGAGAACTTTGTAAGTGACTCCTGCCATGTCAGGGAGAGGAGGACAGCCAAAAAGGTGAAGCAAGATACAGGATAAAGCTCAAACCCAAATAACTCTGGGCAGGAGTAAAGGCACAGGGGTGCCCAGTCTTGTTTCATTTGCTCAAAACATGAGCTCGATTCTGTCCTTAGCCATGCATGTGGAGGGACACACATGCACAAGGAAAGTTCTGGCTCTCCCAGGTCAGCATCAAGCTGCCGAGGAAGAAACTGCAGATGACCCTTTCCTTCCGTGAGGTCAGCCATCAGTGCAAGCGATGTGTGCAGAATAAATTACCACCAGTGAAAAAGAGTGGGGAGCCCTGCTTGCTGTGCAAAGTGGGCAACTTTGGGTTTAACCTGCCAAGTTCCAGTGCCATATGGAGGCGCTGAGGCGGAGGTGAGGAAAAGCTACAAAAATGACCTCATTCGAGGCATCCACGTGGCGAACCCTGCCTGTTTTAAAATTTCAAATAAAAAAAGGCTCCTTGGTCAATGGTTAATACAAATGATCAGTGGATAGTCTTAAATGTGTCAGGCCCAAACTATGCTAAAGAAAGAAATATAAGTGATTCTACAGGAGAGTAAACTATTTTTAATTCCATGTATCACTACTATGTGTTTGTGCACTTATTATACAAATGTTATTACTCTTTCCCTCCTTGGGATAAGGAAAGTAAACAGGAAATTCAGATGATCTTTAATTGTGTTGTGTTTTTACCTGAATTGAGTCCATTCAGATCTGTCCTGGATCCAATGATCTATCCCAGAAACAGACTTTGGAACAGAATTATATTAGGAACAACAAATTCAGCACAAGGACAGCCCTGAATAATAAAGGATGCAGGACAGCATGCCGCTCTGGTAAGTGGCTGTGGCCTCCCAAGCCATGGCCGCCTCAGGGTGAGAACCATATCAGTGTTTCCTGAGATCTGCGCCATGTTGGATCTTGGGATGCTGGGAAAATAGGCAGCCAGCTCAGCGCTCTAGTGGGGGGCTGTGAGCCTACCAGTGCATGGGCTAAAAATCAAACATCCATCTCATTCCCCCCACCCCTATCAAGTGAGAGCCAGAGATCTGAGCATGTCTTGGGAATTTGACTATATGAGATATAGCAAATATGAGGGATTTTCCTCTGCCATCTCTTTGAAGGCAAATATTTTTATCTCTGTTTTGCTCTGTTCTGATCAATGGTATTGCTCCATTCAATATTCTGTTTTTATAATTTTGGTATTTCCTTCGATACTACTCTACCTGATTGAGGGAACAACTATTGTGAAGAAAACCAGATATCCTATTATACCTATGGCTTTTATCCCGGTAACCTGCTGTGAGGTTCTGTACTAATTTCACTGCACTGCCTCAATTGGCTTTGTCCTGTCTTGTTCTGCTGTATTTTACTACCTTCAAAATAAAATAAAATAATAAAAAATAAAAATAAATAGGAAAAAAAGTAAATAAAAACAACAAAACAGATCAGTAAAGTCCTGAGCAACCTGAAACATGATATAACTAAACAGATAATGGACTTAAAAAGCAAAAGGAAGAAAAGAAAGTGCTCTAAAGGATATAACTGCATGTATATTTAAGTGTGTAGGATTGATAACCATGTTGCTAAGTTTTTGTTGGATTGATGAACAGAACTGTCTGCAGCCTCACTGTTTGAATGTCCACTTTGTATGCTTTAACTTTGTAACTGGAACAACTATATGCAAGAAGACAATATGTAATGTATCAACTAGTGACTTCTTACTGTTTATTTTTCTTTGAAATTCTGTATTGTTTCTACCCTTTTTTCTGTTTTGCTTTCCCCCCCCCTTTAAATAAAATTTTTAAAAAATAAAAATAAAAATCTTACTGTTTATCTTTTCTTGAAATTCTGTAATATTTCTATCCTTTTTCTGTTTTTTTTTCTCTTTAAATAAAAAAATAAAAAAATGAAGGATGCAGGAACCCAGCTAGAATTCCAGTCATGTACTTTTAATTTCTGAGTAGAGACTTGCTAGAAAATACACTGTAAGAAGCAGTAGAAGCCAAGTTATCTGTAGATAATGTTCTCTAGTTACTGGTTCTTTTTGTTGTTATGAAATATCACTATAGTTTTTCATCTGAGCGCACATCTCTTTCTAATTCATTGTGAAAATGTACACTTTAGCATCCCCCTGAGTTTTCTATACTTGGAACTATTTTTGTTTTATTTTTTGTGTGTTATGGCTCGTGTCTAAATTCCCCCCCACCACCACTACCACCAAAGCTGTGCACCCTCATAGGTGAGGATTCTCAGAGGCAGCTGGATCTGGGCTGTGGGATACTGGGATCAAGGGTGTGTGATTATTAAATTAGTCCACTGATCAGGTTGGTATAGTTCTGGGACTGGACCATGGAAAGGCCTTCCCTGGACAGAAGATGAGGGACAGAAAGAGAGCTGCCGCCACTGCTCATTGCTTGCTGCTTCTTCACTACTCTGCTGCTTTGCTGCCTTCTGCCCCCTAGGAACCATTTCTCCTCTGTGATGCCTCCAGCCTTGGAGCCAGCCAACTGTGGACTGAAACCTCTACCAACTGTGAACTAAATTATAATTTCTCCTTTAACTGGAGTGTCTGGTACTCTGTCTCTGCAACCAGAAAAGTAACTAAGACAGTTTGAGATGCTGGGGATCAAAGCCAGAGCCTTGTACCTGCTAGGCAAGCATTCTGTCATGGATCTACGTCACCAGCCCTGTACCATTCTTGGTATTTGTGTTGGAGGAGACCAGAGTAGCGGGTGATGATGCCCAAGTCTCAGCACAAACACCAATTTCGGCAAAGTGACCGTTGTGTACCCTTTGAAAAGTCCTGTCCAGGCACTGAGCTGGCCTTGGCTCCTCTGCATTGACATCCTGGCAGTGGAGCATTCTGGCTATGGAGGAGAATCCTGGGTGAAACACAGTCTACCTGTCTATCCCGTATTTCAGCATCAGTTGCTTATCTTAATGACTTTTTAAAGTATAGGGGGGGAAAGAGAACCAGTGACCTGTGCAATAATAGCAAAAGCTTGTCTACTAGTGAAGTGGTAGAGAAAGCATATTGCTTAGGTTTTTGAATAGTGTTTACATTTCCTGAGAGAATTGTCCACTCTGTGTATTACTCTATATATGCATGCATCAGACAACCAAATTCTAGGTTAGACTCTGAGTCAAAGAAGCCCTAAATAGTACACAGTTTCTGAAACTAAGACTGCCTGCTGCCTCGTGTCTCATTAAAGGTCCTACGATCAGTACGATCAGCAAGAACAGACTTGCTTGACCATTCTGATGTAGTTTGGAAACAAAAGAAAAGAAATGAAGAACTCTCCCTGAGGAATCCCTTTAGAAACACCATTTATAGTGCTTTCACAGTCTTATTTAGGGTAGGAACACAAACCATTTTCCCTGACTTATGAATGTCTTTATTTTATGAAATGTTGTTCAGATGTAATAACTCTACTTGAAAAGATATTCTCCCCTTACCATTCACTCGAGATTGAAAATGGTACCCATGTTGTTCACCTGTGTCAATGAAACACAGCAAGTTGGAGAGTTTCTGACAATATTATGATTGTATCTGTGTGTGTGTGTGTGTGTGTGTGTGTGCATGTCTTCTACCCATAAGGCCCTACAACTGCTAAAAGTGCTTGGGTAATTTAAAGTATTACAAATGCCTCTTGAAGACAACGTTCAAAAGCAGAACATGCCCTAAACTGAAGAATTATTCAGCTCTTTGAAAAATTAAAACAACAAAGGAAGTTCAACATGAGAATTCAGTAGGAATGAATACCAAAATTCAAGAAGGTTATGTCAGATTTAACTTTCCTATCGTTATTAATTTAATTTCTAGTCATTATGATAATGCCAAGCATTTAGAATGCATTTGGTGTTTATGTAGATGGAATTACTCCTCAAAATTATAATTCTGAATTAATATGCTATTAAAAATGTCACTAAAAAGTGCTTTTATTATTCTGCCAGTGAAATAACTGTTCCCTATTTCTTTTTTATAAATGAAATTTCAGCATTTTTAAACCTTCCTTCAATTTTGAAAACTGTAATGTTTCTGTTTAAGAATTCTCCTTATGCTACATTAGTGCCATGTTCTTTGACAGCATAAAAAATATGCAAATATAGCCTTTTTAATGGTGATTTTTCATTTTGTTACTGTCATTTAACTAAAAAACAACTGATGATGTTTCAACTTATCACTTACAACAGTGAAGCTACTGAATTGATATTTATGCTCAGAGTGGATGACACAGAAACAAATATGTTTAAAGTACCATCTGCAGCCTGGGGTTTCTCCTGGGAAGGTGCGATCGAGCTGTTGATGTTCAGCCTCGGAAGGAACTTGAGACTCGGGGGCAGGGATGGCACATTACCACCTCGTAAAAAATGTGTCCACGAGGTTCCTTGCTTTTGCGGATGGCTCCAGGAGGGGGAAAAGGGGGTGGAGGTGCAAATGCAGCAACTTCCTAGGAATCTTTGCATGGTGGCACCCAGAGCTCTCAGGCACCATCTCCCTGACTGCCCCCTGGCCACCTACCTCGCTGCCCACCTCTTCACGCAACCTCTAGCCAGCATTACATGGATCCGCCATCTGTTGCTACGTTGCCAACCTGGTGCTTAGCAAACCCCAGAGTCCTTGGCACTGAAATTATATGGGAGTGGCACACTTCATGGCTGTTGGGACCAAGGGAGGCAGGCAGCTGGGTGGGAGGAGAGTTGGACAGCGTCTCACTGGAGCCACACTCTGCACCTAGCTGGCTGGCCCTAGAGGTGTTCGCTCTGGAGCTGCTCAGAGCTGCACCGCGGGATGCTTGCCACCATTCCCAATGATTCGAGGTGCAGAGGGCCTCCTGTCGGCGGTTCCGTGGCTGCGGCCCTGTACTGAAGGAAACCTTTCTGCTGGTTCGACTGCAGTAAATAACACTATGGAATTCAGTAAGCTCCAGTTTGCCTGAATGCCCTCATGCTGGGATGCTCGGCTTCAGTCTTCGTTGGCACAAAAACGGGATTTCCTTGGAACCTTTCACATACACACGCACATTCTCACCAACCTCGTCAACATTCGTCGCTCCCATTAGCAAGCAACAATAATTATAATAATGGTTAATTGAGCACTGGCTCCCTGACATAATTGGTATTAAGTGCTTTACACGCTATGCTGAGTCATTCCCATTTGCCCTCAGAGCTACTCTCTATATGACCTCGTCTTGCTCTGTGCCTTCTCTGTCCCCTGAGAGGTGGGACCCTCTCTCCAGGCTCCATTGTCATAGGCTTCTGGATGATTCTTGCATGCAGTTCACTTTGGGCAGCTTGGTAAAAGGAAAAGAAATGAGGCTGAGATATTTTTCCTTTCCTGTCCTGCTGTAACAGATTGGCTTTTTCTTCTAGCAAAAATCCTAATTGGCACCAAGTTCCTCCTCAGGTCTAGAGGATGGGAACTGTTCTATGCCACTGTCTGGTGCTCTTTCCCTTTACCTCACCTATATTTTTGTAAATATTCCCTTTATTAAACTCTTCTTAACCATCCTTCTTTGAGTATGCTATCCATTCCTTGAGATTGTTGTTGTTATTTTTTTTCTTTTTTCTTTTTTTTTTCCAGTAGCGGGGATCCAACTCACGACCACGTGCTTGCAAGGCAGGCGCTTATGCCGCTGAGCTAAATCCCTAGCCCTGAGGTTGGTTTGTTTTTGTAGATGAGGAAACTATAATTTAAAATTGGTTTAGAACTTGCTTCAGGTTGCTCATCTCACAAATGCAATTGCCAAAGTATAATGCCATTTTCTCCAACTCTGATCCACTGCCCAGTATTTCCAAGACACTCAATTTTAACTTCATAACATTTATTATATTAATCTGTCTCTTACCCTTGTCACTGTAAAACCTAAACTCTCTCTCTCTCTCTCTCTCTCTCTCTCTCTCTCTCTCTCTCTCTCTCTCTTGGGCTACTGCAGTTCTATCATATTAGGCAAGATTTACCTAGTTTTATACAACAGCAAACAATTCAAGTTTCACATGAAGCAACAGAAAAGGAATCAAAGGCTGTGGGAGGCCATCTCAAGGAGCCACAATTCCTGCTTTGTGATACGGGTATTCTGTTTAAACCCATTCCCTTGAGTACTGGCCTCATGTACTAACTTCTAATGAGTAAAATGTGTCAGAAGTGATGGGCTGTCAGTCCAAAATTAGATTTAAAATACCATTTTGGACACTTGCTCTTTGCCTCACTGGGAGAGTTCTTTCATCACCAGCCCTGCAGGAAAGTCAGCTGCAGCATTATAAGGCTGTCTATGAAACATCCATGAGGCAAGGCACTGAGGCCTCCCAGGATCCACGCAAGTGAGCGTGGAGGTGGATCTCCCCCCACTGACCACCAGGTGACTGTGGTCCTCAATGGCTCTGTGTGAGAAAGTGTGAGCCAGAACCACCCAGCTAAGCAGCTGCTGGAAATTATGGATTAATAAACACTTGCTGTTTTCAGCTGCTAACTTTGGGACCATGACCTAGGCAGCAGTAGCTAATTTGCGGGTGCTGTTGAGGCACGTGTTCTGGGAACAGGTTCCCGTGCTGTGAGTCCCACGGAGCAGCACACTTGCTGATCTGCTCACTGCTGTGATGCTGGGGTGGGGCCAGCAAGGGCCCCTGTCCCTGGGGGCTTCCCCTTCAGCTCCAACTCCTAGGCCTGCTGCGTGTTTAGTCCACAACCTTCCAGAAAGCATTCAGCCAGATCTTGCAATTGCAGTGAGGTCAGATACCCTGAATTTCAGAAATTGAAGACAGTGTGTGATAAGAAGCCTAAGAGAGGCAGGATCCAGAATAATCAGCCAGAGGAGAGAGTTGGGCTTGTCTTTCTAGCACTTCCATGAACTTGATATAGCTTCCTTTTTTTTCTTTTTTTAATCTGGTAGCTCCAAATTCCACATCTTGAGAGATAATCTGATTAGTCGAGTTTGGCTAAACTGGTCTCTCCTGCCCATCAGCAAGGCTTTGCGAGATTCCTGTGATGAGGAGTACACATAGGTTCCAAGCAGAAGACCAAGCCCTCCAGCCCACTGGGATGCGTGGCCTACCCGGGGGGCTCCCTGCTTCTTCTGTCTTCCCTGATTTGTTCTTCCCATTAGGGTCAAAGCTCCCTACCAAGTCCTCAGAATGCAGCTCACTGTAAAGAACACACTTCAGGGCCTGGGCACTGACTAGGTCTTCTGGACTTGATTCCAGCAGCATGGGAAACAATGGCAAGAACTGATGAGTGGGATTACATGACATTAAAAAGCTTCTGCCCAGCAAATGAAACAACTCACAGTGTGACGAGAGCTTCCCAATGGGAGAGACTCTTTGCCAGCTAATCTTCCAATAGGATATTAATACCTAGAATATATAAAGAACTTAACTTAACACCAGAATAAAAATGGCCCAGTCAACAAATAAGAAAATGAACTGAACAGATACTTCACACACACAAAAATATACAAATGTGTGATAAGTATATTAAAAATGTTCAACGTCTTTATCCATTTAGTAGATGCAAATCTAAACTACAGGGAGATCCTAACTCATCTCAGTCAGAATGATTATAATTAAGAATTTTAAAAAAGCAATAAATGCTGGCTAGGAATTTTGGGGAAAAGACACATTATACATATGGGTGGGAACACAAATAATTACAGTATAGTCACAGTGGAATCAGTGTGGAGGTTCCTCGAAACACCAAAAATAGAAGGGGCACTTGACCTGGCTCTACTTCTACCTGGTATATTTTTCAAAGTTTTAAAGGCAGCACACTGTAGAGATACCTGTATGTCCATATTTATTGCTGTACAATGCACAATAGCAAGGCTGTCGAAACAGCCCAGGTGTCCATCAACAGATGAATGGATACAGAAGATAGATAGATAGATAGATAGATAGATAGATAGATAGATAGATAGAATTAAAATGTCTTTTCAGAAAAAAAGATGCAACATATTAGATGAAATAAACCAGACTCTGCCAGGTGTGGTGGCACACGTGTAATCCCAGCATGCGGGAGGCTGAGACAAGAGGATCACCATGAGTTCAAGGCCAGTCTGGGCTACATAGTGAGACCTCTGCCTCAAAAAGAAAAAAAAGAAAAGAAAAGAAACATTCTCTCTTACTATAAGGGAGAAAGGAGGAGAAAGATTATTTCAGGAGAAGATGGGAATGAAGGGGAAGGGCAGGGAAGGGAATGAGCAGAGCCCACATAATCAACGTCTGATATATGCATATGCAGATGAGTCAAAACAAAACCCACTATTCTGTCTGAAATGAATTAATTTTTTTTTAAATTTACAGTTAAAATAATTTACCAATGTGATCCACCTTCTACACCTAACATGTCCAAGCCACTTTGATATTCCATAGAATTACCTTTGCACATGATTCGTGACAGTTATCAACTTGGTCTTTTATTATGATGGTTATTTACGGATTTCAAAGCAGAAATAATCTATAAAACATATGGCATGATGGTCTCTTTTTCCTGGGGATTCTCGCAGTCACCGCATGGTGGTCAGGCTCCATCAGCAGAAAGGCCAATCGGAGACACTTCCTGACATTTTACACAGAGTCTAACTTTTGCTCGTGAATAGATTCTCACCTTCCTGCTCTTGGCAGTGCTTGGTCACTCAGTGAATGACTGCCTGATAAATGGTTGCCGCGTGCTTATAATGTGTTTGGCCCAATAAGATCAAGAGCAATTGGAGGACGGAGGAAGCCTTACCCACATCCCTCAGGCAACAAGTAGCTTTTTTTAACCAGGTCAGTGGGTACACAAACAGGGACCCTACTTTTGCTTTTATGTGTTCACGTGTCCACATTGTGAAGTTGTGTACTGCTGTCCTTTCCTTCACATTTAAGAAATACCTCATAAGAATTTTAAATTCTAAAAAGAAAGAGATCTGGCAGCTCTAGTAGTAGAACTCAGGTTTTTTGTGTGCATGAAAATCATCTGAGAAAGCTGTTTTGTAAAATTGCTAGTTCCACAAATTTGGATTCAGTTGATGTACGGTAGACCTGGGAACTTATTTAATAAGAACCTGCAGATAACTGTGATTAAGAAAAAAATCTCCTTGTCCACAACTTGAAAAATTCAACCAAGCTCAGAAATTGACCCAGTCAGTTCTTGCCTGAATGCCCACAACATCATCCTAACTCTTGTTGTTTTGTTTTGTTTCATTTTTGGGGGGGAATCGAACTCAGGACCTTGCACTTGCCAGGCAGGCGCTGCCCCTCTGAGCTGTGTCCCCAGCCCCATCCTAACTCTCGTGAACCCAGTCACATCACTAAGCCATTTTTGCAGCTCAAAACCAATGACTTCTGATCTGGAGGTTTGCGCTGAAAGAGAAGTGAGTCCAGTAGTTCAAACCAGCCAAGAAGAAAGGCCAGAAGGAGGAAATGCCAGTGTGAATACGTTTATCCCTCAGCCTGGGTCTCTGTTCAGCTACCGGATAAGACATAGCAAGCATGTGGGTAGCTGAGGAGATGTGTTCTAAGTGTTAGTTAAGTGAGAGGGAAAAAAAACTCCATTTAAGGCAGAGTTACTATTTAAAATGTTCAGAAAATCATCCCATAGCAGCCCTTTTATTGATACCAGCTCCACAGATTCGATTGCTTTGAGAACGATGTTATCAAACACTTGCCAGAGACCTGCAGAACTGTCACCTCCAATCTGTGTCCGCACAATTTAACTTTCATGGTGTTATCAGCAGAAGTGTTTATAAGAGATACTGTGATCTCAGTGCACTGCATCCTTCCTTGGTCCTTCCACAGGCACCAGTGCCAGATGCTCAAAATTTATTTTAAAAATGTCAAATCCCAGGTATCATTAGCTTACCTGTTATACCCAGCACACATCAATGGCTCTGTAGGCTTCAGGGATGGAGAATACTAAATGCAGCTATTACACTGAGTGATAGATTCACATCCAACTGACCAAGAATGAAAGCAAATGCAAGTTTTCTGGAAAAGATTGAAAACAAAATGGGGAGGTGGTCAGCAGCAGGGCAGGGACAAGGGTCCCACACTGTGTAAACGGCCACTGATGGACTCTTCCATCCGATACAAGGGGAGGAATGGGGGAGCCATTAGAGTCAGAAAGTCAAGGTCCAGGGGAGTGGAAAAGATGGCAAGACAGGAAAGAAATCCCTCAGCACGGCCCAGCTACTAGCATCCAGGAATCAGGGCACGAGGGTTTCTCGTGGTCTTTCTGCTGACCTTGGCAGTGCTACCCAAGCAGGGGTCTCTGTGTTGCTGACTTTTCAGCTCACCCACACGTTGCTTAAGAAGGCAGATTCATCTGACTTCACCAGGAAGTGCTGAACGAAACGCTCTAAGGGAGAGGCTGAACTCCCACTGCTGTTCTGTGTTCATCCCTTAAATCTGGAGCCCCACTGTGTAAATGGCTCTTCTGATGTATTTCATCCAACCCTCCTCCCCCACCTTCTTATCTCATTTAATGCAATTTGATCTCAGTGTCTTCATCTCAGTACTCTCATCTATTTTCCTTGAAAATTCTTATTGGCTCTAGCAGAGTGGTGGTTCTCATGGGACAATAGACTGTACACTAAATGACTTTTATAGACTGAAAGTTCCAGGACAAAATATTTTAGGTCAATGGTGGCATAATATCTAGGAAGATAATGCCAAAGAATATATTTTTTTAACCAGGGTAGCAAGATATTACCGTATTTGTCTATTGGATTAATGTAGCAACTTTCCCCCCAAGGAGCTCCACTCTTGCATTAGAATAGCTGCAACACCAACGCACCCAAGGTGGATATTAACCATTGGAACAGGGAGGAATCAGTCAGGTCCTTCTAACCCTGGGGGAATGTTGCTGTATCTATTCAAAATCAGGTAAGGGAGATTAGATAAAAGACTCCCAGGAACACCTCAGTGTTACTTTCTGTAATTTGAATAGAAAATGAGACTTGTCACATTAGAGATGACAAATCAATATTTAATATCCATATATAGCTCATCTGCTAGAGGAAAGCAACAAATAAATACACTCTGGCAAAGTACACTGTGGAAGAAGGATGAGAATTAGTAGCCATAATTTTCCCACAAGTTACTATGTAAAGTGATGACAAAATTCCCAGATCACATGTACCAAGTTTCCAACTCGTACACACATGGCCCTGAGCAAGAAAAGAGGCCAAGTCACATCTTATCACCAAAGCAAAGGACCCTACCTACCGGGAAACCCCATTAACCCCTGCTTCCCTGTCTTCTGCACCTACCCATTCACGCATGACCTTGGAATCTGCCCTAGAATAAACAAAACTGCACTCATATATTCCAACAGAGAAGACTTTTGCTTGCTCAGAAATGTGGAGGATTGTGAATGCTTTCATGTTAGAGTAACCTTGAGAGTCTTACAATTCTGTCATTCTTTAAGGGGTTCCTATTAAGTCTTAAATGCTTCAGAGATTAAAAGGGTATATTAATGTTATTAGAGACTTGAGATGAAATGCCATGCCTTGCCGGGGATCTTTGCACTTAATGAAAACATTTTCATCACATTCTGAGTCTATTATGCCAGATCTTCATTTCATAAGTTGTAAGATAATCTTATTTTAATTAGAGGAGATACACCAAGTGTATTAGGGTGACACAGTTAAATATATTCCTCAACTTTCTTCCTGTCAGTTCAAACACCTCTTTCAGAGTTTGGTATTCTGATGTGCTATCACTGGTGTAAGTAAAATGATGTGTATAAATACTGAGTCACTTCTAGAGCTATGAATGACTGAATAATTAAGAAGGACCCTAAAAAGCTGGTACTGAGCAATATGGTAGCCACTGTCAAATGTACTCAAAATTGGCTGCTTTACATTGAAATGTGTTACAAGTGTACGGTACATAATGGATTTCAAAGGTTTAATATAAAATATGTGTTCACAATGTATACAATCTCATTGATAATGTATACATTGATTTCATATTGAAGTAACTGCATCTAGACCATTTGACAAATTAAATTATGTTATTAAAATTGATTTCACCAACATTTGCTTTTTACTGTTTTAAATATGATAACCAAGGGATGCTAAGTTTTGTGTGTCATGCATATGGCGTTTCCATGGGACATAGCTGTTCCGTATCATCTCCCCAATATGTAAGAACAATTTTAATTGGCTGTGCCATAAGTAGCAAACTTAAATAATGAAATGATAACTCGTAACAGGTTCCTTCTGAAATCTCAATTACCTTTACTCACTGTTCCATCAGCTACAGTGGTCTCACAATCCAGACTTTCAGGAGGGCCAAGGAAAGCCTTAGGTTCTGTCTTGTGGCTTTGTGCTTCTTGAAAAAGAAAGAAGCAAAACTATTTTATATATATATATAAATATATTTATTTATATATGAAATTTTAAAAACTAATAACCTGTAGAGACTGTATTAAAACACCTTGTTGTAAGCCCAGGAGAAATGTGAGAGCCAACCAAAACAGAGCAGTTAAACAAAAGACATTAACGACAAATTGATAGCATAAAGAGTCCTCACATCTATGTATCTATGTTCAAATGTAAAAGTTTCTACCTCCAAAGAAAAGGAATGCAGAGGAGGTCAGAGGCAAACTAGAAACAAATGGTCCATGATGAAATTGATAGAGAACCTCACAAGGGTCTCCAAAGGAAAAACACAAACCCCTTTCATACAGCTGTCAGGAAAGCAGCTAGAAAAGTGCAGGTCACTGGGGCTGGCTGGAAAGGAGACGGTGGTCTTCACTGAAGAAGACTTGAGCGAGAGTCTCACCTCCATCCTGCTGTAAAACAGGCAGGTCAGAGGTGTCAGAACCAACAGGGGAAGACAGAATTTTCCGAAACTTAGCTCACAAACTAAATGTAAGTAAAAGTCTCCAGGACAGATGGCATCCACCCAAGGCTTCAGAGGGACTCCAGCGTAACGTATGACACTACTGGCCACACTGTTATTCTCCACCACTGTGGGGCAGAGTGGCAGGCAGCGGTGACTCACACACCTAAGGGCTCAGGGAAGATTCCAGAACCAAAACTGTCTTGCTCTGATTTTTCTTCACATTAAAAGCACTTTAATTTTTTTTCTAATTTAAATGAAATTTATTTTAAGTGACACAAAAATAAAAAGTATACATATTGAAGGGCTACCATGTGATTTTTGGATATATATCTTACAGACATACGTGCATACACACATACATACATATAGTGTAATGTAATTTAAACATTAAATTATGGCATTTAATATTTATCATGTCTTTATGATGCAAATACCCCGAGTCCTTCCTTCAAGCTTTTGAAATAATAGAGATATGACCATTAACTACAGTATGCTACTGTGCAATAGCAGGTGAGAACTTCTGACTCGGCACCCATGTATTGACCTTTCACACCCCTCCGACCTGCCCTCCCTACACTGTCCCGCCTCTAGTAACCATTGTCCTACGTGCATTTTCTGTGAGATCAGCTGCTCATGGCTCACATAAGGATGAAGTCATGTAATGCATATCATTCCATTCCTGGCTTATTTTACTTGACGTAATGAGCTCTGTTTCCATCTGTGATGATGTGAATGACAAAGTGATTCACCATAATCAAGTGGGATTCATCCCAGGGATGTGAGGAAGTCTTACCATGTACAATTCAATAAACAGGACGCAGCACTTCAACAGAATGAATGACAAGATCCATATATGATCCAGGTGCACTAGTATGCATACCTTATTCAGCACTCAGGGGGCTGAGGCAGGAGGGTGGCACATCTGAGTCCACCTTGACCTATGAAAGGAAATCAAGAGAGAGAAGAGGAGAGGAGAGGAGAGGAGAGGAGGGGAGGGGAGGGGAGGGGAGAGGGAGAACATATGCATAGATGCCAAAAAAATCTGATAAAATTCAACCCTTTATGATTAAAAACATTAAACAAGTTAGGCACACAAGGATCATACCTTAACAAAAATGATATGTAATGCTATATCAGTTAATAATAAACACAGAAAAGCCTAACATTTTCTAAGATCTAAGAAAAGACAAGGATGCCCACTTTTTCCACATGTACATAGTACTATAGTCTTAGCCAGAGCAAGAAACCATGAAAAAGAATAAAGGCCATCAAAATTGAGGGCCAAAGAAAGTCATTTTGGACCTCCCATCTTCATAGAATGCAATAATAAATATTGTTAAAATGTCCATACTAATCAAGATGATATATAGATTTGATGCTTATCCTTCCCAAAATACTAATGACATTCTTTACAGAACTAGAAAAAAGGTGCCCTAAAATTTTTACAGAACGTAAAAAAGCCTTGAATAGCCAAAGCTACTATGAGCAAAAAAGTGCAAAGCAAGAAGTGTTATACAACCTAATACTAAATTATACTACAAAGCTGCAGTATCAAAACAACTTTACATAGACATAAACCAGAGACATGGAGCTGTGCTACAGAATAGAGATCCTAGAATGCAACACCCATAAAAATACAATCCATCAATCAATTCATCCTCAACAAAATTACTAGAAACAGTGAGAAAAGGACAGTCTTCAATAAGAGGTGCTGAGAGAACTGAATGTCTGCATGCAAAAAAAAAAATGAAACAAGGCTCTTTGTCTTTGTCTCTCATCAGTTACAAAAATCAAAATGACTAGAAACTTGAATATAAGTCATGAAACTACTAGAAGAAATCATAGTGGAAATGACTTAAGATATTAGAATAAGCCAGGATTATTTTATAAGACCCCAAAGGACAGGAAACAAAAAGCAAAACTAGACAAGTGTCACTACACCAAACTAAAAAGCTTCTACAGTGCAAAGGACAACATGGTGGTCAGACAACCTAAAGAATGGAAGGAAATATTTCTAAACTATACCTTCAATAAGGGGATAATATTCAGGATAGGGAACCTGATTTAAAACATGGGCAATCGTTCTAAGGAGAAATTTCTCAAAAAAAGAGAAATGGCCAAGAGGTAGATGAAAAAAACTGTCACTAATCATCAAGGAGATAAAATCAGAACCAAGGTGAGCTCTCAACCCTCCCACTCTGACAATGGGGGCTGCAGGGGGGAATGGAATGATTCACACACTGCTGGTGGGAATGTAAATTAGTATGGCTATAATGTAACACAGTGTGTGGAGTCCTTAAACATGAAAAATAAACTATCCTATGATTCAGCAATCTCACTTCTAGATAGATATATATATATATATATATATATATATCAACATATATGTCAACTTGTATTCATAATACAGATATATATCATATTCAAAAGCAATGAAATCAGTATATCCAACAGACACCTCCACTCCCAACACTCTTCACGATAGCCAAGAAATGTCCATTAAGTGATGACTGGGCAAAGCAAATATGGTACAAAGGAATACCATACACCCAGTTGGATTTCTCACCTTGACAAGATAACCAAGTCTGGAGACATGATACCTAGGGCAGTTGTGGTTTATCTGAAGAGCAGTCTTGGCTAATAACTTGGGATGGTCACTCTTAGAAGATTTGAAATTTGAACCAAGCTCTAAGAAAATCTTGAAATTGTAATAGCCCGACTAAGGAATAAAAATTCAATCCAATTAATCAAAGGTGAAAGAGTTTTATTGCCAAGCCTGGCAACACAGCCTCCGGTAACCGGTCTAGAGACTGCGCGCCTCACAACTAAGGGAGTTTACTTTTATAGAGGAGCAATGCAGCCGATTGGTGGGTAGGCTGATAAGAACACGGGCAGTGAGCTGGTTGGTCATTTAGGGCGGCATTTCGGGGAAAAGGAAACTTTTGTGAGAAACAGCTGAGGCTTATTCTCATGACAAGAACAAGGACTTAAATCTAAAATGGTGGCACATACAGAACAAGATGATGGCGCAGGTGGTTAGTGGTTGATCAGTGTATTACATTCCCTTCTGATGTTGTGACTTGAGCCAAATCTTTGGCTCATTTCTAGTGCTCTGCATCCGCTCAGAAACAAAGATGCGTACAAGGTGGCTATGTCTTGGGGCCCCCTCCATCCGATACATGGAGGGGTGCTGTTTTATTCCAACAAGGATGTTGACCTGGGGTACCTCTACAGCCAGCAATAGCATATCACAGTTAGGTTAGCAGGAAGGGCCAAGGGTCTTTGAGTTCCTTGAGCTAAGCATAGCCAACAGTCCTCAGCTAGATTAGGATTGGCTTCATGGGTGACTTGAAGTAAGTCTTGGGTTTGAGGGTCTAAACTTACTTCCTTAGGTCTAGGCAAAACTAGTGGATGGTAGAGAATAATTTGTTGTTCTCTACATATCCAACTCTGAGAAACCCCTGTGAGACCTGACAGCTGTTTAAGGTAAGCCATTTTGTTTCCACAGTCTACACTCTGGGTATATGAGCCAGTGAATTGACCCGATGACAGAGTGCCCCCTTTGCAGTCGCAAGGGTTTCCATAAGCTATTTTTAAGGCATCTCTAGGGTTACCCGGTGGCCCAAAGCCTCCCCAGGTCTGTAACAACAGACCCAATAAAATGGTTACACCTAAAGGATTCATTATGAGAAGGGCCTAGGTATTAATTTTAGTCAGTTTTAGTTTAAGGGGGTTACCAGTCTGTTGTATAGTCCATTTATCTTGAGAGTCTTCCTCTGTGACATCCACTTGTTTGACGTGGGAGTGGTGAATCCAGGCAGTCTTTCCAGCTACCTTGACTGAGGTTGGTGTGCTCAGCACCACTGTATAGGGTCCTTCCCAGCGGGGCTCGAGTGATTCTCGATGATGCCGTCAAATCAGGACCAGCGTCCCGGGGTCGATGGATGAATGGAGAGGAGTTTCCTCAGAGGGAGCTGGGCTCTTTTGTCTAAACAGCTGGTGGATAGAAGTCAATATGGGCTGCAGCGCCTGTAAGGACTTAATAAGATCTTGGTTAGTAAGTTCAGCTATCTTGTCCTCCAAGAGCCCGGGAACTAAAGGAGGCGGACGCCCATAGAGGGCCTCAAAGGGGGTAATTCCAGCAATGTAGGGAGTACAGTGGACTCTTAGGAGCGCAAAGGGAAGGAGGCTTACCCAATTATCGCCAGTTTGTAGAATCAATTTGGTCAGTGTCTCCTTTATGGTTCGATTCATTCTCTCTACTTGCCCAGAACTTTGTGGCCGATATGCAGAATGTAGTTTCCAATCAACTTTTAGGAGCTGAGCAAGTTTCTGGGTAATTTGAGCTATGAAAGCCGGGCCATTGTCAGACCCCATAGATAAGGGTAGGCCAAATCGTGGGACTATTTCATATAAGAGTTTTTTGACTACAACTAAAGCTGACTCAGATCTAGTAGGGAATGCTTCTACCCAGCCAGTGAAGGTATCAACCAATACCAATAAGTATCGATGCCCCTGAAGGCCAGGTTTCTTCATCTCAGTAAAGTCAATTTCCCAATGTTCACCTGGACTTTTTCCTTTGAATCTGGTAGTTTCCAAATCTTGACATTTCTTTGAGTTAACCTGTTGGCATTGTGGGCACCTGGAGCTAATGGAGGTGGCCATCTTGGTCAGATGGGGAATAAAAAATCTGCTTCTGAACAATTTGGCCAGTTTGGTTCCCCCCAGATGAGTAGACTGGTGAGTCTGGTTAAGAAGCTCTCGTCCTAAGGCTTCAGGCAGTAACACCCACTTATCGGGTAACTGGAACCATCCTCCAGGGAGGTTAGGTTCTGCCTTCAACTGAGAGGCCAAGTGACGGTCCTTTTGTGTGTAGACTGGTTCCGACAAAGTCTGAGGGATCGGCAATAGCGCTGTTGTATCCTCAGAGGTCCCCTCTGATGTGGTAGCTATTTCTCGGGCTGCACAGTCAGCCAAATTAATTCCCCGAATGACTGGATCATCCCCTTTTTGGTGAGCCTTACAATGGATGACAGCCACTTGCTGTGGTAGCCATACAGCTGCCAAAAGGTCTAGGATCTGGGGAGCATTCTTGATTTTCGATCCCGCTGAAGTTAAGAGACCTCTCTCCTGGTATATGGCCCAATGGACATGGACAGTGGCAAAGGCATACCTGCTATCTGTATAGATGTTCGCCCTCTTTCCAGTTGCTATCTTGAGGGCCTCAGTTAGGGCAATGAGCTCTACACATTGCGCTGAAGTTCCAGGATCTAGTCTTTTGGCCCAAAGTACCTCGGTCTCAGTGGTCACTGCTGCCCCCGCCACTCGCTTACCTTCGCAGATGAAACTACTTCCGTCAGTGAAATAGTTCGGAGCATCACTCAAAGGAAGATCAGACAAGTCAACTCGAAGGTTCGGTTGTCTCTCAATGAGGTCAGTGCACTGGTGGAGGGGGACTGTAGAGTCATTGTCAGGCATGAGAGTGGCAGGGTTTAAGGCTGAGGAGGTTTTGAACATTATTGAGTCTGGGTCTAGGAGCAGGGCTTGGTAATGTAGGATCCGGGCATTTGATAACCACTTTTCGGGCGGGGCCTTGATAAGAGTCTCTAGGCAGTGGGAGGTTCCAAACGTGAGCTCCTTGGCCTCTCCCAAAAGCAAGGTCACCGCAGCTAGAATCCTGAGACAAGGAGGCCATCCCCCCGCCACGGGGTCAAGTTTCTTGGAGAGGTAAGCGATGGGACGCTGCCAAGGTCCCAGCTCCTGTGTTAAAACCCCCTTTGCGACCCCTCGCAGCTCATCCACGTACAGGGTGAAGGGTTTTGTCACGTTTGGGAGCCCCAGGGCGGGGGCCTGGGATAGCGCCTGTTTAAGTCGAAGGAAAGCCTCATCACATTCATTAGTCCATTCCAGGGGTTTTTGAGTATCCCCTTTCAAAGAATCATACAGGGGTCTGGCCATTTCTGTGAAGTCTAGGATCCAGAGTCTACAGTATCCCACTGCTCCCAAGAACTCATGGACCTGTCTTTTTGTCCTTGGTGTGGGGATTTGTAATATAGCCTGAATCCTCTGGTCAGACAGAGTCCTTTTACCTTCATGTAGTCTATAGCCCAGATAGGTTACAGTCTGTTGGCACAATTGTGCCTTTTTAGCAGAGGCTCTGTATCCAAGCTGACCTAGAGTCATCAGCAGTTGCTTGGAAGCTTCTAGGCATAGTTCATAAGGCGGGGAGGCTATTAGTAAGTCATCTACATATTGTAAGAGCGTCACCTCCGGATGACATTCCCTAAATCCCATCAAGTCTCTTGCTAAAGCCTCATCAAAGAGAGTGGGGGCATTTTTAAATCCTTGTGGTAACCGAGTCCAAGTCAGCTGCTCCGTCATCCCTGACTCGGGATCCGTCCACTCAAAAGCAAAAATAGGTTGACTTACCGGAGCGATCGGCAAGGTGAAGAAAGCGTCCTTCAGATCCAGCACTGAGTACCAGGTGTATTCCGGGCTGAGTAGGCTCAGAAGGGTGTAGGGATTAGGAACGGTGGGATGCAAGGTCACCACTCGTCTGTTTACCTCCCGTAGATCTTGTACAGGCCGATAATCTGACGTACCTGGCTTTTGCACTGGAAGCAAAGGTGTATTCCAAGGGGAAACACATGGCACTAATGTACCATTTTCTTTTAGCCTTTAGATGTGGACCAGGATTCCTTTTCAAGCAGGGAGGCTGATGGGGTATTGACGCAGCCTGATAGGAGTAGCCTGAGGTAACAGTTCTATAACCAAGGGTACTTGGTTTATGGCCAGTCCTGGAGGATTGTTTTCAGCCCAGACCTCAGGGATCGCCTTTTGCCATTTAGTTAGTAGCTCCCCATTAATTGGAGCTGGCATCTTGTCTTTCATTAAAAAATGTCCTTCGCCCTCTGGGTAGAGGACCATCACCTGGATTGCCCTTGATATGGGCGGATCTGTGCCTAATTTTAATTTGGGCTTATCTGCCTGAAAATCAATTTGCACTTTTAGTTTGTGGAGTAGGTCTCTTCCCAGAAGTGGATCTGGGCACTCAGGGACCCACAAGAATTAGTGGTGGGTTACCTTGTGACCCAGACGAGCTATACTAGCAACCATTTTTGGGTAGGTCTTTCACCCCCCTGTAGCTCCAATTTACCCAGGGGAGAAGTCAGAACTGAATACGTGGCTCCCGTATCCACTAGGAAGTCCACAGGTTGCCCCCCCACTTGGAGAGTTATCCGGGGCTCGGGGGGTGGCGGCGAGCCCTGACACCCTCAATTTTGAGACATTAATGTCTTAGCGTCACACTCTAATTTGTTTTTCAGTTTTGGGCAGTCTTGCGCCAATGGCCTGTTTCCTTACAGTAAGCGCACTGATTTTTATCTAAAGGGGGATATTGACTCTTAGTTTCACTTTTTGGTTTTCTTTCACCTTTCTTGGTTTCTCTTTTGCAGAGTAATTCAAGGACTTTAGTCATCTTTTTGTTAGTTGCTTCCTGTAGGTTCTCACGATTTTCAAAGACTTTAAGGGCAATCTCAATCAGCTGGGAGAGAGACATTCCCTCAAATCCCTCTAATTTCTGTAATTTGCGCCTGATATCAGGGGCCGACTGTGACACAAAGGCGATGTTAATCGCCCGAGCATTCTCT